>BQNB010157019.1:0-15203 GCA_026074375.1 Tanacetum coccineum | reverse complement strand
CAAAAAGTTCTTTAATGTTTAATCTTTTGTGCTATTGATCTTGTGATTAATCTATGGAATGATCTAGGGATCCTACAGTGACGATGTGTCTTGAAGAGATATTGTATAGAGATTAGATCCACGATTACCGGTAAGTAAATTGTTTCCCTAAAGATCTCTAACCAAACAAGTTGATTTCCATAATGCAACCTCCAAATCCGCATCACAAAATTAACCAACTGAAAAGAGATTGTGATTGAGGCCTTTGACGTAATAAACCCTCTTAATCATGATATTTCCTTGAACCAAATCCCCATAACCAAGAATTGAAGCAAATTGATCATTTCTAAAACAAACGGTACCCGGATATTTCTCTATGAAATTGCACAACAGATTGAGGCTTTCCGTCATATGCTTGGTGCTTCCAGAGTCAACAATGAATAGGATGAGTTGAACAATCTGCAAGAGAATTAGACGACGATGTAACGTTTGACAAATAAGATCCTAAAGAGTTTGTGACCTTCAAGACATTAGTTATCCTAGACACATTATCTATGGTGAGACTAATGTTTGTTGACACATTATCTTTGCTAATTTTAGGTACCCATTTATTTTTGGTCTTAGGAATCCATTTATATCCTGAGAGACATTGTTTTACTATCCACCATTTCTATGCCTTATTAGTTTTCTCATACTGCATCCTAAAGTAACTCTTGGATTTCTAGATAGTGGAGTCTGATGCAAATATTTTCTTATGGGGTGTTGCAACAGATTTGTTCACTTGACTTTTAGGTATTCTAGTACTAATAGGTACTACTTTAGGCTTCTTAGTTCTAGCATTCATGTCATTGATAAATTTAGAAACACAAGAATCATGATTTGAATTACACACACATTTTCCACAAGTAGCACAAACAGCATTAACATTCGAAGTTCTGGACTTTAAACTGTTATTACACGCAGTTACAGACTTTATTTTATTAGAAATACTAAAAATCCTATGGTGGTCTTCTACTTCAGTCTTCTTAAACTTCACTTGACTATTGTTGTGCACGACCTTTTCTTTCATCTGAGTGCTCCTAAGTTGTGGCCTGCTAACACTAGTTTTGTGAATTACTCCTGTAGAGGTAGACACGTGAGGATTAGTATTCTTACAAGTTTGAGGAAACTGAGATGCTCTAGTTTGTGTTGTCCTGGTGTCAATTTCAATACATTCCTGGTTTTATTATATTTGTGTTTCTTACAGCTTTTCTTGCCATTTGAGGTAAAATTTGTGTAGTGACTGGTTTTGATAAACCCTCTAACACATTAGTTTTGGTAACCGACTTTGTCTTTAACTTTTCCTTTCAAGAGAGTCTTAAAAAGGATTTGGTTTACTGATGGTTTTGGAATCCTTTGAGCATTTGGTTGTCGAACAACAAATGGTTTATCAAACTTAGTATCCACAGATTTTCCTTTCATTTTCTCAATGAGTTTCTTTAACTCACTTATAGCAATGTTCTTGTCTTGCAATTGATCTTTTAAATCTTGTATTTTGAAATATTGTTCATGTTCTTTTAGAAACATAGTTTATCCATTTTGTTTGCAAACTGGGTCATTTTTAATTTGTTCTTGACAGTGTTGTAAAGCAAGTTCAAGAGAAATAGAATTTTTTTCAAGTTTAGCAAAACTTCTTAAAAGCTCAATATAAACTTCTTTACTAACATTTTCAGTTTTTTTAGAAAGCTTATTTGCAAGACATTCACATTCTTTTATTTATCTTGATATAAACATTGCAATTGAGCTTGTTCATCTAAATCCGATAAAGAATGCAAATAAAAACACATAATATCCTTTGAAACACACTCTTGGAGAAGTAGATCATATTCATTTGAAAAATTAGCTTCTTCTTATTCGATTTCGTCAACCTCTTTTTCAAGTGATCGAACGTACTCTAAATCTGCAAACATTTCTTGTTTAAGTTCATGTACAAAATTGAAACCGTCATCTCTTGATTTATTTTCAAGAGTAATTAAAAGATTTTTCAAAAGTGTGGTCATATCTTGCATAGTTGGTTGACGTCATTGTTCATACATATGTTTGTGCCAATCTAAATCAACAATTTCTTTGAAATGATTTATCTTATTTGTTATCACATTAAAAGCTTGTCTACTCTTGCTTATCGATTTTTGAGTAGGTATAAAACGTATGTTTTTAGCAATGTTAGGCTTATATTTAACAAAAGTTCTTCTCCACATTTTCTTTCGAGTCTCATTGATGTGCCATAACGGATCAAGATCTTTTTGTGTTGGTGGTTTAAAATTTTCATTAAGACTGTTTTGCTTTGTGTAGTCATACGGTTTAACAGTTTCTTTATGTAATTTTGATCTACTATCTTGTTCAAGAGTCAATGTCTCTTCTTTGTTAGGGGCAAATACGTTTGCAAGATCATCTTTGTCATATGGGATCTCATACAAACATGGCTTTTTTGATTTAGCTTTCTTGAGGTACGTAGGATTTACAAAATTAGGTCTACCATTATATATTGATCTCGGTTTAGGAGCTAACATATGAATGGTTTGAACCGGTTGATTTCTTTTGTAGAGAATGTCGTTTAAAAACTTTAGTTGCTTTTCTAAAGAAATCTGTTTTTCAATATCCTTTTCTTGTCTTGTTTTGAAATCCTGTATTACCTAGTTTTTCTCTTTGATAAGACTTTCACATTGTGAAGTTGTTAAAGAACTCTGTTTGACTAACTCATTGATTTTCTCTTTTTCCACAAAAAATTTCATAGCCTTTTATTTCAAAAATTCTTTTGAGTCAATTTCTTTTTGAGCTAATAATCCTAGAGTTTCTTTCAATTTATGTTCCAGTCTATCATTTTCAAGTGTACAATCATGGTATCTTTTTTACTTTGCAAGCTCGGCCTCAAGGTCATGAAGTGCACCTAAGTATCTATCTCGAGTTCTATTAGACCCATCAAGACTAGATTTGCACTCTTCAAGTGCAGACTTGCACTCTTGTAATTCATGAGAGAGTGATGTGTTTACTTTCTTGAATTGCTTTTGAATCTTTTTTTCATCATTATCAAGTTTTAAATTTGCAATTAAATTAGCAAGCACAACACGCTCATCATTACATTCTTTAGCATTTTGGTCAGCCTGATTGTCATTATTACACATATCCGATGAATTAGGAATGACATTACTATCAACCTTTTCCACCACATATGTGTCATTAATGGATTCAGGTTGCTCAGAATGATGTCTTTCATTGGCAAACACATTATATTCAGCATCGGATTATACCTTTTCCAATGGCTCAACATCATATCCTGATTCAGCAGTTAAGACCTCCTGAATCTTTGCCATAAAGCTGTAATGTGCTTCCAGTTCTTGTTCATCTATTTCTTCATCTATATCATCTAGCTAATCACTTTTCTCTGCACCTAATGGAACACCTTTCTCTGCTTGCTTGCACATCAACATCTTTTCCTTATGATAAGTATAATCTTTTGCCCATTTTGGTTTCTTGCACTCCTTAGCAAAATGCCCAAACTCCTTACAACTGAAACATTGTATCCCAGTCTGCTATACTACCTGATTGCCTACAGTTTCCCTAGCCCCTACAATAGTCAATGTCCTCTGATTCCTAAACTGTCCAGTCTGATTGTCATTCATGTTTTTTGGAGAATTATCCACATTCTTATTTCTAGTGTTTGAAGAGGTTTTGAGGTTGTTGTTGGTAGGTTTTTAGATCTTTTTAAAGTACTTTGCAATGAGTGCTAAATTCTTCTACATCTCCTTATCTCTCTGAGCCTGTTTAAGATCACTGTCTTCGTCCTCTTCAGATGCTGACTCGGATAGAGGTGTAATTAGTTTGGCTATCTCTTTGCCTTTGTTTCTGGTAGTTGCATAAGATCTAGTGTAAGATGATTGTTTTGATGGTGGTGCATGGGACTTGTAAGATTTTGGTGCTTGATAATAAGTATCTGGATATTGTTGAGCAGCAGTAATGAGTGCAAGTGGATTTGCATTCTTGGCTATCTTGTCAGCATAGATTTCACTAACTTCTTTTTGGTACTGTTTCAAAATGTCAAAGAGCTTGTGATATGATTTTGTGTCTAATTCAATAGTTTGCCTGACAATAGTCACAAATTTTGACCATTCTGGTTTAAGTTGTTAAAGAAATTAAACATTGACTTGCATAGTAGAAACTTCCAACTGGTTTCTCACCATATCATTCATCATATTATAGAACATGGAGTAGTAAGACTCATTTGACTGTCCATCTCTTGAAGTAAATCTGCCAAATTCCCAACACAGATTAGTCTTGACATCCTGCTTGTTAAGAGACTCACCTTGTTTTAACCTTTCAATGGATATCCACATGTCATGTGATGTTTTACAAGCATCAACAGTTGATTAAATGTCATCCCCAATTCCAGTCAAGATTAAATGAATTGCTTCAGGTTTCGCATCATGGTGAGCTTTTTTTCAGGAGAGATATTCAAAAATGTCTTTGGAACTGTTCATGGGGGAACTGCTAGAGAATCATCTATTACAGGTTGACCTAGAATTACAATTTTACTTAGTTCATACGGACCTTGAAGGATGCATTTTCTTAGTGATACACTGTTTGGTTTTAATATCAACATATCTCATAAAACGTGATTGCCACTGAGCATATCTTCAAGTTGCAAGCATTGGTGGACGATCTCTTGAACCAGCTGTCATGATGTTGTTATGCATTTAACTGTCTGTAGTGTTTGTTGTAATTAGAGTAGTCTTGATGAATGATGTGTTATGAAGTATGTAATTGAAATGAAAGATGATATAAGGATCTTAAGTGATTAATGTGTGTTGTGTTTAATTGTAATTGATTGAATTTGATGTAGTGTTAAGTGATTTTGATTGTATTGTTTATTGTAATTGAAGTTTTGTTGTTTATTGAATTTTTAGTCAAATTGCATAAGTTGACAAGTCAAACTGCGTAAGTTGACAAGTCAAACTATTCTTGAAATGTAGTCAAATTACAGATGTTGACTAAGTCAAACTTGGATCAAACAGCACAATGTTATCAAACCGCACTTTGTCTTGTGATCAAACTGCACATCTTAGAGCTCAAATCGCATATGTTAAATGTATCATACGACATACATTGACTTTGCCAAACCGCACCTTAGAATGGTCAAATCGCACCTTTAATTAATCTCAAATCGCACAATAGCTTTGATCAAATCGCATGTAATCGTAGCTCTAATAGCATGTTTAAACTTGCCAAATCGAACCTTTAAAATGTGTCAAATCACACCTTTTTAAGTACCAAATCGCACCTTATGTTTGATCAAATCGCATGTTGCTGAGACTCAAAATCACACATTTAAAACGTATCAAATCGCAACTTTTATTGATCAAATCGCAGGTTTTCTTGGGTCAAATCGCAGCTTATAGATCAAATCGCACATAAAGGTCAAAACGCATATACGTTTGTAAAAACATAAAATCACCTATAAAACATAATTTTTGATGTTTTTTCTTCATATTTTTTGAAAAACTAAGTATTTTTAAGCTAGATGTATCATAAAAACATAAACTTAAATGTTTTAAAGATCAAAATCTAAACACTTTTTTCAAAATTTTCAAATGAAAAAACTTTTAAAAAACACTAGTTTTTGCTAAGATTAACACATGAAATCAACACATAATCACCCCGTGACGATTGATACCAATTTTAGAAACCAAACTATATCATTTCCACTTCACTAATCATACCATGCGAATCTAATAAGAGAAGAAAAGAGAAGGAGAAGTTTAGAGAAAAAGAGAGATGGTTGATTTCTTATAAATATGTAAGATACAAATAAGAACCAACACCCTCTCCATCCTTGGAGAGGGTATTTATAGTCTTAGACAAATGGGAAACCTAAGGTTTTTCTACCATGGGTCGGGCTTGAGTTTTGCTTGGTCTTTATCCCGCAACACATACAATATTAGATTAGCTAACCAGCCCGATACCCGTTCTAGCCTATTACAACGTAAATATTATAAAGACCGAGGATTCCCGACTGAATGACTGAGCTTTCATTTCTGACTTAATATTTTGAGGCTAACAACCTATATACTTGAGATGTTCTTGTCTTAAGAAAAAATCTTGAAAAGTTATGAACGTCATTGAAGAACTTTGAAAATTTTGCTTAGACTATGAAGTACCATTGTCGTTCTGTAGCACAATAATATCCCGTGAGAATTATTTACTGATTACATCTCTACTCTTTAAACTCTCTGGTAAACTTACCAACCTCGTATTTTGTCGGCTATCTGTTGTGACCACATGATGAAGTAAACTCGATATTCCAAACTTGAAACAGAAGTACAAACCCCCAGATTTGTTACTTAAGCTTGCACTATTGTTGATTGAAGAACGGTGCAGAATTAATTCTTTAAGTACCCTATACCCATCAGAAGTATAAGAAGTACACAACCCTTGTCACTATCCACATCTACAACTGAGTGTGACACTGAGCACTACAATGTAACTCCTTTAAGTGATATTTATCCAGGTCTTCAACCAACCACCCCGACTACTGGAAACTAGATAATCCAAGTCTTATGTGCTTAAGCAAGTCATCAATCGATGGAGGGGGTTTAAAGAAAAAAGGTATAAAATAGAAGGAAGTCTTGATGATGAAATAATTAGACGCCTTTATGAAAACCCACTTCAATCACAAATGAGAAATACCAAATCAACTCTGTGATCACTTGACATTCTTTAATCCGGATCCTTAGCCGTTTGACATTTAAGTGAATCTTATATAGGACCGTTTTAAGCGTTAAGTGTTGTGTTTGCTTTGGTGTTGTTGTGGAAACTAGAAGGAGAGGTTGAATAGTTTACTGCTTTTTAAATTAATGTGACATTTATATATAAAAAGTTAGATTCGATTTTATTTGATCTCAATGTACACACAATATGAACAATCTAGTTAAGTAAATAAATGACAATAAGTAATAATGTAAATTTGTAAAACAAGAGATAAGAGTTAGAAAGATCAAACCAAAACACACGGATTTATAGTGGTTTGGAAACGAAGTTCCTCTTCGCCCTACTCCACTCCTCGAATACCCAACTTAAGAGTTCTCTACACTATGTCAACAAACTCCCATTAGGCAAAGAAAATCATACACAAGTAGCTTACACCAATTTCTAACACTAAGCCAAATATCGAGTCCTAATCTTAGCTAGAACCAATCTACCACACACTTGTATTTTGAGGCCTAAAGTACTAACCACACTAACAAGATATCACTTCACGTAAACACTAACATGATCAACCCGTTCTAACTATTACACACAATCACAAGAGATATAAATGAATTACAGGATACAACACAATCGTAACTATGTTACGTGAACACCAACTAAGCTATAATACTTCTTGACTTGATGATAAGAAGTATTCTTCTCTTGCACTTGAGGATCTAAGCTTGAATCACTTGGAAACAAAAGCTAAAGATTAAATGATCAAAGGATTGTAGGAGATATGTAAACTGATTTTAAACAGAAAGAAAATTGGTACAAAAGGTAAAAATTTTGCGAGGAACAGTCCACTATTTATAGGCAGAGCTGGGAGCCGTTTTACATGGCCGACCCCCTTAGCTCCATGGCCGGCCCCTTTATCACTAAGGGGGCCGCCCCTACCTATAAGAGGGTCGCCGATAGTAGGACGCTCCCATTTTTGTCTTTTCCAGTTGAGGTGTTTCCTGTATCAGTTTTATTCAATTTTAGGGGGAAAATTTAAATTCAAAATATTTATTTTGAATAAAATATTTCTTATAAATACAAAAATGTTTTCTATAAGTTTTAATAATGTTTGTTACATTTTATAAAAATGCAATGTTTAAGAAAAATAAAAATTCCTTTGATCACAAATAAATTAAGCATTTATTTATTCATATCTTTAAGTGATTAATTTTTAAAATGAAAATTTACGACTAATTACTTGTTTACGTTTAATTTTACATAGAGCGTTTTTACATTTTGTGATTATCAAAACGTAGAGAAGTCGAAAAATCTCAATAACGTTTTTAGGCATTATTTCTATCAACAGTTGTGTTTGATTGTCGTTAACTAGGACAAACATTGAAATGAATTGACATTCGAATGATAAACGTTGTCTAGTTAGCTTTTCGTTAAGTACATATGGGAAACAAGGACTAATGGTGAAACTGTAACACCCCCAAATTGGGTCGCAGCGGAATATGGGTCCGGGGCGTGTTACTTCATGAATCAACAACACAAGATATATATAAAGTGAAAAAACACTTTAGGGCTTGTAACTTTGAATTTTTAATCCTTACTTGCTTCCCGCCTAGTTTCAACCGCGGCCCGTTTCATAAACCGCGAGCTAGTTGGTAAACCGCGAGAGCTAAACCGTTACATGTTGTTAAACCACTTGAAACCCTTATTCTGCTTACCTTATTCTGCCTAACCTAATAGTAGTTGAACCTTAATCTTTAAAACGCTAGCAAAACATGTTATTCCGCCTGTTTTCAAGAGTTAAACCGCGAGATAACCTAAACATAAACTGCGTGTTTGAAGCTTATAAACCGCGTGTAAAACTTGATAAACCGCGTGAATTCAGACGATAAACCGCGTATAAGAACGATAAACCACTTGATATCTTGTTAAACCGCCTAAATTTCAAACGTAAAATGCGAGAATATTCAAGCTTAAACCGCTTGTACTTTTTGTAGTATTTCCTTTTTGTCGAAAATCATTAAACCGCTGTTTCTATTTCTTAATAAACCGGTAATAAGCCCAAAATTAAGCACGGAAATAAGCAGTTTGAAGGAGTAAATAAGCCACGAAAATTGACCTCATTAATAAGCTCTTAAGATTACAATGGAAACGAGCCAGTCTTTTAGGGTTTGATAAACAAACCCTAAAAACAAAACACAAAAACACCTCTAGTTAGCTCTGATGCCAATTGTTAACATATAAAATTCACTACTAGGGTCGATTCGGAGGTCAGGGAGGATAGAAATGAAATGTTGCCATATTATTGAGAGAGAAAGTAGGATGGGAAGATGTGTGTGTTCTAGAGAGAAAAAGGAAACACATACACTTACAAATGACTATCCTCACCCCTCCTTGGAAGTAAGGAGGGGATATATATAGGCTAAGACACGAATATCTACCATAAGTTGACATATTTAGTCCCTACGTGTCTTGCCTAGTAAACTAATGTAATTCTGTAAATAAGGCTCACATTTTAGGGCTAACAGAAATTAATCTAACTTGTGGAGTATTGCATACAGAACCATTAATAGTCACACAAACATCATATATATGAATTTTCTAATGTGTTATCTAGCCATCCCATGCATAGAATAATGATTTAAAGCTATATAGCCATCAAGATCAGTCGATGTTCTCCACATGTGTATTCCTACTCATGTATTAAAGAGTTGAGTGATACTTATAAGTATTTATGATTCCCAAAATGCATGTGTACATTTGAAAAATGCACACCATATGAGTTTTGTATTGGAAAGTGAGATAAGAAAAGTACCTTACACATTCAATAAGTTTATGGTATGATCAACGAATGGAAATGACTTAAGTTGAGGACAACTTTGTTCAGTGAAAAAAGCTGGTTAATTAGGTTCTGGCAGTGCACTCTCACTGACTAACATTAAAACCACTAACAACATTATTTGTCTATCTTCTGCTTGATGTTGCACACATAATAGGGAAACATGTATTGATCTTAGTACTTTAGATACAACAGCTGACCCGCGTAAAGATTCATTCATGAGCTCAATGCTCTTGTTTTCTTTGTATATTCTCCACGCCTAGATCATAGCAAAATTCATATTGTCGTAAATATTAGAAGGATGCTGCTAAAAAATAAATAAGTATGTCAAAATATTTAGATTTTGTATTGCAACATTACTTACATGTCCAAGAAGGTTACCTCGATGGTCTTCAGGAGAGAATTATATGTTTTCATCACATTCACCATCTACAAAACCATAACACTAAAACTAAATACATGTGACTTTATAGAGAAATGCTTGTGTACTACATACTTAGGAGAAATGTAACCACTACAGAAAAGTGAAACATAATAAATTGGCAGATTAGTATTAGAAGATATTAATGTTAATTTAATTCACCGCACTTATTAGATTCTTACTATGTTCTGGCCACCTCCTATGTCTTAGCACTAGAATCTTGTCCTACAAACTTTCTAGCAAGTTTAAAATTGGATAGTTTTGGACTTTAATCACTGTCTAGCAAGATGTTACCTACCTTGAGATCTATGTGGATAATTTGAAGGCGGGAATCTTGATGTAGATAGAGAATGCCTTGAGCCATCAATGTGAAAGCAATGAGGCCAATCAAGCATTGAGCTTTTTGTTTCATCTCTATAATATGAATAATTGAAATGTTAGTTTGTGTTGTTGATTTTACGGGCTACTTTAGCAAGGAAGTGAAGAATTTTAATGAAATCATGGGGAGTCAAACAAAATATAAACAACTCTAATTTTTTGTTAGCCATGTACTCATAAATCAAAATCAATTCATTTGGGCGCAGCCACACACCCCTTGAATCCAATTTGACAAAGTTTTATTATTAATTTCACTTCAAAAACAAACTATTATAAGTCACAACATGTCTTAAAAGCGGTTATTCCAATATAATCCCATATAGCACCAATAAGAAGTTTCATAAGAAATCTCAAATAGGTAAATAGCCCCGACATGTAATTAACCTAATAAGCAACCCCAAAGAGCTCCTATAAGTTAACCACTCAAGGGTAGCCTAATGATAAAAAAGTTTATGACTATCAATCTAAAATATGTGGGGGTCTCATATTCAATTCCTGCTAGGTGCAAGCAACCTTGAAGTAGCCACGCCAACCTCCTGAAAAGGGATGGCTTTACCTGGTTTGATTATGTGTGTCGGTGGGTTCAAACCTCGTAGATTAGTCGACCGAAAGGTCAGAAACCATGATTACCAAAAAAAGAGCCTTTATGAGCAGCTTAAGTAGCAATCCCAAATAATACCTATATGCAGTTAATTCTAATAAGTATTGCCAAAAAGCCCTATAAGAAGTTTTAGTGAAAAATCAAAAACAGAAATGACTCATGAAGACACTGCCACAAAATGTAATTCAACTGCAACTGCAAGACAAATGAAAATGACGTCATAAGTGCCCGAAATCAGTAATAATATGGTGTTTATGTGTAAAAAATTCACAATTATAATCTGATAAGGCACAAAAACGCAAACATATTTATTCTAGTATTTTATCAAACACTTGAAATGCATATTGTTGTCACCTAATCTACCACCTATATAATAACTTCATTAAATCCAATTTAAACACAAATCAAAGTAAAAAAATCAATTAAACATCTCATTAAAAATAGATTTAATCAAGATGATGAACCTAGCTCCTAATATGATATACCTTCTTTGAAATTCTTATTATAGGCGACTGCTGAATGGGATTGTATCATTTTGAATTAGGGTGTGTATCATAACGCATTGAATTAGGGTTTTCTTTAAGGAATCAAGTTTTTTATTCTTCACATGTTAATGTATGATCTCCGATTTTCATATGGAACTGATATCTTGATTGTTTTGAGTTTCATATGGAACTAATTTGTTACATCTGTTGAACATCTTCGTGACATTTTTGTTACATTGCTTGCGCACAAGGAACTTGCCACACCTTTGACTGGTTAGAGCATTTCCTATAATGGCCTAATAAGCTCTGTGATACGAACCTATCCCATACTAGGCTCGTATCGGTTCATAAGTCTAAGTGTAGAACTCACTCAAAAAGCTAGCTTGTAAGAGAAGGGGATACCTAGACATTATAAACCACCAACCAATCCCATACTTGGCTGATGTGGGATCATAACAATACCCTACCCTTTGAAGAACCAACATCCTCGTTAGTCACGGCTATGTTGGTCACGGTTAGCACCCCTCTTTGGGTCCAAGCCACCACTTCATAGGCCACCACTCTGACCTCGTTAGTTATGGTTATGTTGGTCACGGTTGACATCCTTCTTTTTTGGGTCCAAGCCACCACTCCATAGGCCACCACTCCGAGTGTTGGAACCTTGAAAGGTAGGGCTAGCTCTAATACCAATTGATACAAACCTATCTCATACTACACTCGTATCGGTTCATAATTCTAAGTGTAGAACTCACTCAAAAAGCTACCTTGTAAGAGGAGAGCACACCTAAAGATTATAAACCACCAACCAATCCCATACTTGGCTGATGTGGGATCATAACACTCTGTTGTAATAGAAAATTCCCTATAAATGTTAATCTCATTCTGATTAATCATTTATTTTATTCATATTTGCGACTCAGTGAAAAAAATAATGTTGCTTTGTTTTATATCGAAGAAGTTATGCGAGCCCGAGGTACTTCTTTGAGGCCTTTTCCTGAGATGCCTTATCCAGATGATAGATACATATCGTCTTGGTAATTGCCTCATATACAATGAGCTAGATAATAACCCAGCTGAGTTACAATCTGAACATGAACGCCTTTACATCACTTTAACCACAGAATAAAAAGGAGTGTATGACACTATAATGAACTTCGTTAAACCAAGAAGAGGGGTGTTTATTTTGTATACGACTACGGAGGTACTGTGAAGACTTTCGTATGGAAAACACTTGTTGCTAGAAGAAGAAGGAGGCGGCATATGGGTTAAACCAGTTGACCCGCCAACACATTTAACTTGTGTAACACCTTTAGCCCATCATCAAGCCATTTAGATAAATTGGTTAAATGGTTCGCGTTTAGGTTATGTAGTATAAACAAGTTAGGGTTGACAAGTCTCACGCGATCACTTGTAAAGAACCAATAACTAGTGTAAGACCTATCATTCCAGATAACTAAAATTCATCAATAATTCATTATACTAACGACACAAAGCTACAAAAGCTCCGGTGACCAGTAATCTCATAACATAAAATGAAACAATAAATTAAGCATAAGCCAAACAACCTCTCAATCGCCTTTGCTTGAGACCTCCTTTAGTACCTATAACAAGAAAATTGGAACTTAGCTAACAATAAAAAGATGTACTAATAGCCGACATGACCCTTAAATGTTATAAAATTAATGACTTACTTGATATTTTAGTGCTTCCTCAATCTTATCGACTATTATTTCCATTCTAGGGTGTTCGTTTGAATTAAAACTGATGCACTGATAAGCAATTTCAAAAAACGTTTGAAAAGAGCTGTTATCGATTTGGTCTTATATTTGGGGATCAATTAACAAGTCTTTTCCATTGTCATAGTATCGTCAGGCCAGATTAGGTTGTCGCTTATCACGTCCAAAGCTTTTTCGATACCAAGCCAACATCCCACTCAGCATTTCAAACATTACCAAGCCAAATGAATACACATCTGACTCTGTGCGGAGGATGCCACTTTCATGATATATATGATCCATGTAATAATTGGTACCTGCAGCATTTGTAAAAAGTTTGGTATGTTGCTGACTAATTGCAGAGTCTAAGTTCGACAATCCAAAATCATAAATCTTAGCTTCCGTATTTTCATCCAACAATATGTTACTACTCTTAACGTCTTTGTGTATCACTCTGCTATCCTCCCTAAGACCCGTCTTGTCAAGCCTTTTGATGGCAGCTTCATGGTTTTGCCAGCGGTTAGAGAGTCTTCGTCCTTGGTAGACCATACCAAATCCACCATCACCGATCTGAGAATCTTTACTAAAGTCACATGTGGCCAAGCTAATCTCGGTTAATGGTATTAGAAGATCTTCAAGCTTTTGGTAATGGCGGCTGTGTTTTGTGGAGGTAGAAGCAGCAGCTTCGTGGTTTTGTCAATGTAAACACAACCCGTTTTGTTTAGACAACATTAATTTAACCATACACATACAATTCAAGTTTGATCACACTAATACTTACTTGAATGTACAATGCTTCATCTATCCTCTTGATCCTATTTATCGATGGCCGTTCCTTTATGTTGAAACTAAGGCATTTATATGCAGTTTCAATATAAGTATGTAAAGAACGACTATCAATTTGATCTATTATATTGGGATCAATTAAGTTGTCGAGTCCATCATCATAGTAATGATGGACTCGCTTTATTAGATTATGTTTTTTTAAATAATCATCATCGTCTGCAGCATCAGTATCTTCATCATCATAGCTTGCTCGATCATACGCCATTAACCCACTCAAGATTTCAAACATTACGACCCCAAAAGAGTACACGTCTACTTCGACATTAATGATTTCACTTTCCTTGTAGACGGGGTCCATGTAATCTTCATAATTAGATGTAGGGTCCGGACAATCATACGCTTGAGGCTGCTTTCTAAATACTAATATGGAGAAATCAATGTCACTAATTTTGGCTTCCATATTCTCATCTAACAATATAAATTCACTCCTAAAGCGTCTTTGTACTACTCGGTTCTCTTCCTAAAGACCTAAGTGAAGGCACTTGAGTCCTCTTGCAGCCCCATGCAAATATTTAGACGTTGATCCCATGTTATACAACGCAACTTATTTGGGTCTTAGAGATGATCAATAAGGCTACCATTGATTGGATGCTCAAAAACAAGCATCAACTGATTGCATTCATCATAGTAACCAATACAAGGGTTGATGTTTTCATGGTGGAATCTGAAAAGTATCTCAACCTGGTCATTTAACCAGGCATTTAGTTTGCTAATATCAAAATGATAGCGTTTGATGGTAACTGTGAGGTTTTTATAGGCTGCAGAGAGTTGTCCTCTGTATGAATTCTCAATGTGATTTGCTATGATTGTAGACTCTGAGCTGAAGTTTCTGATGGCCAATTTGATCTCCTCAAAGAGAATCAAAACTTGTAGTATGTTTTCATATCCCCTGCTTCGTTTGGTGATGGTAGAATCAGCTTCTTGGTTTTGTAAGTATTACTAAAACGTTGGACTAATACCCTCTTTTAAACAATTGGCATGTAAATGCAAAACCGGTAAGCTTATTTTAAATAATGTTTTTTTCCGGATGGAGTAAGTTAATAATCTTAATCTCTTTAGGGCTTTTAAGAATGGAGAAGCGATTAAGCTTAGTTGTAGTATATTGGATATCATAACACAATCAAGAGATGATGGGTTAGCCAATTTCTTGTAGAGAGAGAAAGTGAATATGCTAGTGAGAGAAAACACCTTAAGTGTGTGTAAT
>BQNB010157018.1:0-15203 GCA_026074375.1 Tanacetum coccineum | reverse complement strand
AGTTGTAGAATAAGCTGGGGTGAATAATATTAACAAAAGCACTATGGGCTGATACCCACTGATAAGCTCAAAAAGAGCTTATCTGTTAGAGATACGAAAATCCGTCTAACAAAGAAGTTTCGGTCACTCGAAAGTAGACGAAAATTGGTCAACGTTTACTAGCTCGAAAGACAATGTTAATTAATGTAATTGGGCATTTATTGTAAAAGCCCGAAATGGCCCATTCAAAGCCCATAGGGGCCGGCCACTTTAGGCCTTATTGTAAGGCTATATAAAGCCATTTTTATTTTCTTTTTTAGGTGAGCTACTCCATAATATTTTTCATCTTTAGGGTTTGTAGCAACTCTTGTTTCTTTCAATAAAAAGGTTCTTTAATGTTTAATCTTTTGTGCTATTGATCTTGTGATTAATCTATGGAATGATCTAGGGATCCTACTTTATCAATAAGCTGACCTCAGAAAGGAGGTGATTTCTTTTGGTTTTACTAATTAAGCTATAAGTTCAAAAGGACGGTTAAATTTGCTTCATATGGACTTATGTGGTCTAATGCGGGTTGCTAGCATAAATAGGAAGAAATATATTATGGTAATTGTCGAGATGACTTTGACTCCAGACTGTATTCTTTGGTCACTCTTTTCTTCGTTAAAGGATTGAAACACCTGAAGTTTTAAAAGACTTTTCTCAGGATGATCTAAGATATCTTAAAAGCCCTAGTAATTATGTTCGGCACTGACAGAGGCCAATGAGTCTTAAACAAGACACTTAATGCATTCTTTAAAGAAGAAGGAATAGAGCATCAAACTTCTACACCTCGAACACCCAAACAGAATGGCGTTGTCGAAAGGTGAAACGAACTCTTGTTGAGGCTGCTCAAACGATGCTTTTTAGTTCCAATTCCTTTATTATTTTCTGGGCTGAAGCAATTTCAAATGTGTATCGCTATACTCAAAACAGTGATCAATCATCAATTCCAACTTCATGAGAAAATGGCATATCACATCATTAATGACAGAAAACCCTCAAATTAACACCTTCACATCTTTGGTTGCACTTGTTACCTAACCAGAGATGGTGAAAACTTAGATAAGATAAAAGAAAAAGGGGATTCATGCATTTTTGTGTGATATCCACTCAGTAGTCATAGGGTATCGTGTCTACATACAAAGAGAAACAAGATTGATAGTTGAATCCATAAATCTAGATTTGGATGAGATCAAGGGATGTCGTAGACGTTGCGTTGCTAATGAACTTCCAGGCCTCGTTCCCCAATGACAAAAGGCGTCAGATTATGACAACCCTGACCCGCACCAGTAACTACAAAATGTTTCTTCCTTCAGCAGATACAATAAGTTCCATCACAACAGGAGTTGGATCTTCTTTTTTCGGTCCTTTTATATGATGATTTTTTTCAAGGATGGTACTTCTCGTGTCAACAAGTCTTCTTTCCCACCGGACTAATTTCTATTCAAAAGACATTTACTACCTCCCCCCCCATTCATTATAAATATTCACACCTACATCAGAAACTGACAACTCCAACAAATGTTCGCTGAGGAAAAGAAAATACACGATAATCAAGCAGAAATTTACAATCCCTTTCTATCCACGGTACAAGGAAAATGATGAGTCTTCCTCACGGTAATATTGTTAATTCAAATGTGCATACCTTAATCAACCATTAAGATTCCGAATACGATGGACATATAAGATCTTCCGTTAACTCCAAGTTCGTGGCATCTATCCAAGCAGTGCAAAACAAGAACGAAAA
The DNA here is from genome assembly GCA_026074375.1 of Tanacetum coccineum. Classification (NCBI taxonomy): domain Eukaryota; kingdom Viridiplantae; phylum Streptophyta; class Magnoliopsida; order Asterales; family Asteraceae; genus Tanacetum; species Tanacetum coccineum. Next base: position 13,435 of record BQNB010157018.1, on the reverse strand, counting down.
CTTGAAAACAGATCCTGAAATGGTGGGATGGTCGCAGTACCGTGTAGTATTGTTGAGCCATAAAACTTTAAGGACGCAATGGGCTGATTCTGCATGGATAGAAAGCAACTTGCAGGGTAGACTTCATCAGTTTGACAGACTATCAATGTCTGGGAACGTTTGACAAACCTTTTGCAAGAACGTAATCAAGCTAAAGTGGTTATGGAAAAAAAAAAGGATGAAGACCAAACTGTAATTCGCAACAAAGCATGACTTGTAGCAAAGGGTTATGCTTAGGAAGAGGGTATTGATTTTGAAGAATCATTTGCTTCAGTTGCTCGCTTAGAGGCTGTTAGGATTTTTGTCGCATATGCTACACACAAGTCTTTTCCAATTTATCAGATGGACGTGGGGAAACGGTCATTTCTTAATGGTCCACTGAAGGAGGAGGTTTATGTTGCACAACCAGATGGGTTCGTTGATCCTGATCATCCAGAAAAAGTTATGTCTAAGAAGGAAAGCTCTATATGGATTAAAACAAGCTCCGAGAGCCTGGTATGATGAACTCTCAAAATTCCTAATTTCTAAAGGTTTTACTAAAGGTATCATTGACCCGACCCTATTCACGATAAAATACAGGGAGGACATTCTACTTGTGCAAATTTACGTTGATGACATTATTTTTTGTTCCACAAACCCTAAATTTTCTAAACGATTTGAAAAATTAATGCACAGTAGATTTGAGATGTCCTTAATGGGGGAAATGAAATTCTTTTTCGGACTTCAGTCACCAATCCCACGCGGTATTTTATCAATAGGCCAAGTACCACTTAGAATTATTAAAAAAACATGGTATGGAAAAAGGACAAAGCATTGGTACACCAATGGCTATGAAACCTAAATTAGATGCAGATTTGAGTGGTGAACCCATAAACCAAACTGACTACCGTAGTAAAATTAGGTCACTCATGTATCTGACATCTAGTAGACCAGACATAGTGCAAGCAGTTTGTTATTGTGCAAGATATCAAGCAAGACCGACTGAAAAACACCTCAAATAGGTTAAAAGGATCTTTCGATACTTAAGAGGTACCATTAACATGAGACTCTGGTATCCAAAGGGTTCTGGCTTTGAATTAACAGATTTTTCAGATGCCGATCATGCCGGTTGCGTTGATACTCGCAAAAGCACTTCTGGAGGAATACAGTTCCTAGGTGATAAGTTAGTCAGTTGGATGTCAAAGAAGCAAGACTGTACTGCAATGTCATCCGCAGAGGCTGAATACGTGGCGTTATCTGCAAGTTGTACGTAAGTAATTGTGGATGAGAGGACAACAACTTCAAAGATTATGGCTTCAACTACAACAAAATACTGTTGTATTGTGACTCTCAGTCAGCCATAGCAATCTCATGCAACCCCGTGCAACACTCCCGTACCAAGCACATCCATACTCGGTATCATTTCATCAAGGAACATGTTGAAAACGGTATAATTGAATTGTACTTTGTCAGAACTGAATACCAATTGGCTGATATGTTTACTAAAGCCCTATCCAAAGATAGGTTTCAGTATCTTGTTTCAATGCGAATTGATATGAGATGTTGGACTCCAGCAGAAGAAACTGGAGGTTCTAACAATAGAATTGCTTTGATACTTCATCAAACATCAAATGTACATATTTTTGAAAAAGAAGAATACAAAAAAATATAAAATGTCAAAAAAGAAAATACAAAATTCAAAAAAATTAGAAAATGTTTCAATAAATATTCTTCTACGACATGTTCTCTTGGAAATCGGATAACATTTATGTACCTAGAAATTGTGATTAACATCGACACGGGCGTGTAAATGAAGTTCGAACAGGAGTTTCAAATGCTTTCAAAACATGTCATTTCTATTTTTCTCTATGACTTGTAATCACTCTCAGATTGCAACTCGGACCCGAACGACAAAGGAGAGTGTACGCATAAGTGCGCTTATCCTTAGCGTTAGAAGAGAAGTCTTCTAACATGTTTTTCAAAAAGTTGAACACAATTTTTCAAGAATTTCTCAATGACAATTTGTTAGGATCACATAAATGGACCCGAACAAAGAAGCTTCGGTCACTCGAAGATACAAGACAAAAGTCTAGCTCGTTTAAGCGTGTAATATTATGTAAACGGGCCATTAATGAAAAAGCCCTTCATAGCCCAAAGGCCAAGGCCCTAGAGAGGCTATATAAAGCCATTTTTTCTTCATTTTTAGGTTAGCAACTTAGATATTTAGAGTTTCATTTTTGTGTGTTTTGTTGCCACACCATTGTTCTTTGTTTTTCTTTAATACAAGTCAATTTAAAGTCTAATCTTGTGTGTTCTTGTGTTAATCGAATGATCTAAAGACCTACAATTGGTATCAAGAGCCAAAAGTGATTGTTTGGATGTGTTTTGAACCGAATTTTAAAAAAAGGGTTAAGGTAGATTCAAATTTTTTTCTAAGTTGCGTTTTGGGAAATATCAAATTTTTCTTGATTGCGTTTTGAGGATCTTCATGTTGCGATTTGAGCAACTTCATATTGCGTTTTGAGACTTACAGGTTGCGTTTTGAAGACCACTCTTGCGTTTTGACAAAACGATACGCTGCCAAAAATATTTATGCATTGCGTTTTGATAAAAAGCATTGCGTTTTGAGCATATAGTGTTGCGTTTTGTATACAGGTTGCGTTTTGAAGAACCACTCTTGCGTTTTGAATAAAACGTTACGCTGGCAAAATTTTCTACACATTGCGTTTTGACCCAAGTTTCGTTGCGTTTTGACAAGAAAAGTCCATTGCGTTTTGACTTCAAGTGTCATTGCGTTTTGAGCAAAACTTTCATTGCGTTTTGAAAAAAAAAAATCATTGCGTTTTGAGAAAAATTTCATTGCGTTTTGAGGAAGATATCATTGCGTTTTGACAACAAGTATCATTGCGTTTTGACCACAAAGTTCGTTGCGTTTTGAGCGTAAGTTCATTGCGTTTTGATCAAGCTAAGTTGTGTTTTGCTTGATTTGCCGCAAAAATAATTTTTGAGTCGGATTGTTCCGAAATTTTTATACCAGCTCGGAAACGGCCCAACGGTCAAGACTCTTCCTCTTTGAGCAAGAGCCCTGTCATTTTTAAGCCATTCGGGGTCATTTAGAGCCTCAAAACAGCATTTTACTGTTTCAAAATTTACCCGAAAATCATAAACTTCAAACCAAATCACCAATCAACGATCACTTAAGATCAGATCATTCATAAACAAAGTTATTAACTTCAAATCAAGTCACCAATCAACAATCACTTAAGATCAGATCATTCATAAACAACGTTATTCAATGGCAACAAATGAAGAAACATATGCTGCTGGCACCGATACTCGTCCACCAATGTTGGTTGAAGATGATTACGAGTCGTGGAAAATTCGCATACAAAGGTACATTCGAGGGAAACAAAATGGCAAGCTGATATGGAAATCAATCCAGAATGGACCTACACCTCACCCTATGATCACTGATCCTCCACCTACTGGTTCTACTGTTGTGCCCGCACCAAAACTCATGCTACGGTGCATGATGGTCAGATTGTTACTGAACCGATTCAGAGGAAAGCTCCAGGTAATGTTGGCAATACAGGTGCTCGAGGCAAGAAGGTGATCTGTTACAATTGCAGAGGTGAAGGACATGTTGCAAGACAGTGCAAAGAACCAAAGAGAGCGAAGGATTCTCAGTACTTCAAAGATAAGATGCTGCTCATGGAAGCAAAAGAAAAGGGAGCTACTCTTGATGCTGAAGCTGAAGCATTCCTCGCCGATGTGGAATGTACTGCTCCCTATGATCAACCTCTGGCAATGACTACAACAAATATCTTCGAAGTCAATCATGAGGATGCATATGATTCAGACGTGGATGAAAGCCCCAATGCTGCTGCCGCTTTCATGGCCAACTTGTCATCCACCAGTGCCACCAACAGTCAAGTCAATGAGGTACACTCCAATGACAATGAAATCTTTGATAATGTGAATGATCAGATGAGTCAGGAGATGCAACAGGAAGAACATTCGGACTTCGATGCTGAGAATGAGATTGATGAAAATACGATTTCGTATGATCAGTATCTTCTTGACAAAGAAGCCCAACGTGTTCCAACTGAGATATCTGCTGATACATCTGATAAAATGTCTATGATTGCCATTTTAACTGACCTGCAAACCAAACTAGACGGACATGCTAAGGATAATCAGGAGATATGCTTGGACAACGAAAACTTAAAAAATGAGCTTCTTCAATGCAAGCAAGAAATATGTCGTCTAGATACCCAAAAGGTCAAACTTGATCTTGAAAACAAAGTTAGACAGGAACAAGCCCTAGTGATTCAGCGTAACAAGCGTAACGCTGAACTTGAGCAAGAAAACGTGTTGCTTAAATCTGCTCTTTCAGTAAAAGATAAATCAATTACACTTTTACAATCTGAAAAAGAAAAGATTTTATCTGAGAAAAAGGAACTCGCAGATAGTTATCTAGATGAAATAGTTTGTTTGAAAAATGCTAACAAAGTTGCAAGAGACATGTTGCAAAGATTTAACATGCCAACACAAACTATTCCAATGCTTTCAAAGAAACCTATAAAAGCAACCGATGACTTGCACAAGGACATCCTAGGCACTCGCAACCCAGGTCTAGGTTATATGGCCAAGCGTGCTCAACCTGTTTTGTATGATGCTGATACCCTTTTGCATCCCACTCACCACCCCGTTAGTATATGGGATAGTGAAGAGGTCTTGGTTCACCAAGTTGTTAGCATGAAAAAGATGAACGAAAAACCAGGGCATGTTCGACCCGAGAATGGCTTCTATGAGAAGCTAAATGCCCTTAAGTTTGTTCCTCAACAGGAACTGTCCCGAGAACAGGCGTATTGGCTTCCTGCCAATGAAATTGCTAGTCAAGCTAGTAACCCAGATAGACCTGTCACTCCCTTTATTCATACACGTCCACCTCCAAGTCAAGTTCTGGCTAATCTTCAAAAGGTTAATGCTGTTTTTTCTCAATTTGAAGGTATCATAAAAGAAAGAACAACACAAAAACCAGACTATGTTTCTGAATGGTGTTTTGATTATGCCAAACAGTTTGTTGAACAACAACTGGTACCATTTTATGACCATTTCAAAAAACACATAGAATCTGCTAATGAAACAATTTTCAAAGAAGTAAAAGAATATGAACAGATTTTTGATGACTTGGATGCGGAGTATGAACGATGTGTTCTTGATAACAAGAACCTGACCATAGAGAAGAAAAATCTTTTAATCAAAAATGACTGCTTAATTGCTGAATGTTTAGAAAAAGATATCTGCTCTATTGTGCTTACTTCCGATATTGTTGTGCCCCCTAGTTCGAATTGCCTTTGCGAAGATCTTAGATCTGCATGCGATAGGGAACACACTAAAGTTCTTGAACTTGAAGCTGAAGTTTTAAAACAACAAAAGATGGTCATTGAATCTGAGAAACGTAACTCTCATTTACAAAAGACCCATATTGATTTACAACTTAAATTTCAAAACTATAAACAGTGCATAGACACTTCTAGTGCCTCCAATGCAATTTTTGAAATTAACAAGTTAAGAAAACAGCTTCAAGGGAAAGATGACACTATCAGGAATTTAGATGCTCAGATCAACATCATGAAGGTGTTGAATGTAGGTTCCACTGAAGGTAGTTGTGACCAACAGGCCTTAGACACTGATAGAATTCAGTTGAAAGATACGATTACCTCCCTTAGGATTAGTTGATGGCACTTAAGTAGAAAACGTAAGTCTTGAAAAGACGATATGATGAACTCGTCAAAGGCGGAATACTCACTCAGTTCTGGGTACACTGAGAAAACTTAGTGCCTTATACACCAACCATACAAAGCTGCAAGGCCCAAGTGACTGGTTAAAACAAGTAGTGGACTTCAACCTCTGAGACACCCAAGTGCTTGCTCCTGGAATGTACAACTAGGTTCTAAGTATATTCCAACCCCAATCGTGCTAACTGGTCAAAACAACCCCGTTACCTAAAGAAGAAGCAAGTAAATTTTAGTGACCCCCCCCAAACCTTCACTCAAACCAACTCAAAACCAGTAGTGCATCTAAAAGCAAACTAACAGTGTTGTGTGCAATATGTCTACAGGAGTTAAAACACCACTTCTGGAGCTAGCAAAAACTGTGCCTGAAGGAGAGCCCCCTCGGATGGAATCATAGTTCTTTGCCGGTCTAAGAGTGCGAATGCGAGGAGAGTTAGGAGCACACCATAGGAATTTGGAAATAAAAAAGAATCGTGTTGATTATAATTTGCTTTGTTAACATTCTGTTTTTGTTTCAAATTTAAACTTTTTGTGGTGCATGTAACAAATCTTTGGTTTTTGCTAATCATAATGATTGTTTGGTTATGTGTGATGATTCTGTGAATGTTAAACCCCACCAGACTAAGCGTCTTAAACGCCAACCCAAGAAAGAATGGAAACCCATTAAGAATGTTGGGAAACCCATTAAGAGAGTCTGGAAACCAATTAGCAAACCTGTTGCTAATAGCAAGCCTCAGTGGAAGCCCACTGGAAGGCATTTCTCATTATTTGAGAAGTATCCTTTAACTAGGATCATGGAACCTACTGATATGCCAATAGAACTACCCCCGAGTGCTAGTTCTAGCCCCCAAATAACTATGGTCTCTAGGTTTACTGATTAAAAACTTCGTGATCGACAGGCAGGTTCCAAAGGGATCTCTGGTATTTTTGATTGTTAACTAACCGGAACCCTTCAGGGCATCCTATCACCGTAAATGTTTGTGTTATCGCAGGTAGTACAAATTGTTCTATGGTATCTGGATTCTGGATGCTCAAGACATATGACCGGTGATCGTGCGCGTCTTATCAACTTTGTAGAAAAGTTCATTGGTACAGTGAGATTTGGCAACGATGAATATGCAGCGATCATTGGCTATGGTGATTATAAACTGGGCGACACTATCATCTCTCGAGTCTATTATGTTGAAGGACTCAAGCACAACCTATTCTCAGTAGGACAGTTTTGTGATGGAGGTTTAGAAGTTGCATTCCGACAGCACTCTTGTTACATTCGCAACTCAGATATGGTGGATCTCCTCAAAGGTTCACGGACTACCAACCTGTACTCCATCTCACTGAATGATATGATGTCAGCTTCACCAGTTTGCTTGCTTACAAAAGCCTCTTCAACGAAGTCATGGTTATGGCATCGTCGGTTGAATCATCTGAATTTCGGGACATTGAACGAATTGGCTCGGAAAAATCTAGTCAGAGGATTACCCATGCTGAAATATGACAAAGACCATTTGTGTCCATCTTGTCAGCTAGGTAAAAGCAAGAAAGCATCACATCCACTAAAGGCGGAAAACACCAATACTGAAGTTCTCCATACACTACATATGGACCTCTGCGGACCAATGAGAACGGAAAGTATCAACGGAAAGAAGTATGTTTTGGTGATAGTGGATGATTACACCAGATTTGGATGGGTAAGATTTCTTCGAACAAAGGATGAAACTCCTCAAGTGATTGAGAAGTTTATTGTGAAGACTCAACGAGCCCTTAATGCAACTGTTCGCTTCGTCAGAACAGATAATGGAACGGAGTTTGTGAATAAGACACTCGACGGATGGTTTGAGAGTGTTGGTATTTCTCATGAAACGAGCGTACCTCGGTCTCCACAACAGAACATCGTTGTCGAAAGACGGAACCAAACTCTTATGGAAGCTGCTCGTACTATGCTCATTTTTGCGAAAGCTCTACTGTTCCTATGGGCTGAAGCTGTAGCCACTGCGTGTTATACACTTAATCGATCTCTTGTTCACACGCTTCATGGAAAGACCTATTATGAACAGCTGAAGGGAAAGAAACCTAATCTATAATACTTCTGAGTATTTGGATCTTTGTGCTATCCTACCAATGACTACGATGACGTTGGTAAACTCAAGGCGAAAGCAGATATAGGTATATTTGTTGGCTATGCACCCACCAAGAAGGCGTACCGCGTCTACAACAAACGCACGCGCAAGATTCAGGAAACCGTTCATGTTACCTTCGATGAACTTACCGAAGGATTGACGTCTGTGCCAAACAGTACAGAACTCGAACTTACTGCTTTACAGTCAGGACGCAGCCGTTCTGCACTAGTAAAAGACCCAGAACCACCTAGTGTCCCTCCTACAAAGAAACAGGTAGACGATTTGTTTCAATGGTTTGATGATGATGAGGTTGTTCCGATAACTCCGGTTAATGTTCCTGCTGCCCCGGCACCCGAGAATGCCAATGGTTCACCTTCCACAACAGTTATCTCAGAAGGCGCTCCTGCAGTTACTGAAAGCCTCTTACCTAATCAAATACCTCTACCAGACACTAGTGATTCTGATGTTGAAACACTGTTCGATCATGTTGACAGTAATGTGTTTGACACCTATAATGCTCCTGAAACCGATTCAGAAGCATCTTCTTCCAACTCTGTCAATATCGATGTTACTCCCAACAACCAATTACCTCACGTGCAAAAGTGGACTCAAGCACATCCGCTTGAAAACATTATTGGGGATAAAGACCGACCTGTCTCTACCAGGAAACAGCTAGAAACCGACGCAATGTGGTGTTTCTTCAATGAATTCTTAACTCATGTTGAACCAAAGACTTACAAGCAAGCCTTAGAGCACTCGTCATGAGTTTGAACGTCTAGATGTATGGACACTTGTACCATGTCCAGATAATATACTTATCATCCCGCTCAAATGGCTTTTCAAAATTAAGTTGGATGAATATGGCGAAGTCTTGAAGAACAAAGCTCGGTTAGTGGCGAAAGGATATCGTCAGGAAGCTGGTATTGATTTTGAGGAATCCTTTGCTCCGGTTGCCAGATTAGAAGCGATCAGACTCTTCATTGCTCACGCAGCAAGTATGAACATGGTCATCTTCCAGATGGACGTGAAAACCGCCTTCCTCAACGGCGAACTGAATGAAGTTGTCTATGTTAGTCAACCAGAAGGATTTATAGATCCAGAGCATCCATCGCATATGTACCGTCTCAAGAAAGCTCTCTATGGGTGACTGGCTGAGTTTACACTAAATATATATATAATATATATTAAAATATAAAATATATATCTAAGTGTAAAAACCAGCAATAATAAAAAAATTAAACTAATTACTAATAAACTTAACTAATGGGAACTCATAGTGCAATGAATCTAAGAGACTAATGGGGGAAACTTAACAACTAACGGAGGGCCAACTTAGTAAACAACTAAATTTGAAAGTTACACTATCTACCCTGAGAATCTATCCCGATCACAAATTAAGTCCGATAAGCATTCGAATTTTTAAAGAGCTTAAAATAAAAAAAATCAAAGAAGCAAAGTTGTAAAGGAAGCTAGTGGGAACAAAATTAATAAAAGCTACTTTGGCTGAAACTCACAAATAAGCTCAATAAAAGCTTATTTCTAAACTGACCTCAGAAAGAAGGGTTTTGAGCTTATCTTTACTTAGCTAGCTATAAACTGCTCAATTTAAGCTTAATTCTAAAAAGGGAAAGTGATCTAGAAAGCTTATGATGTGCTTAATCTAAAAATGCAAAGAAAACTAAGCTAGAAGTACTTTTAAACTACTGAAATTAAGCATGAAACAAGCAAACTCAGGAAATAAGCAAAGTAACACAAACTCCAAATAGACTAGAAAACTTAATAAGCTAAACTAGACTCTAGAACTTTAAGGACTTATTAAACTTTTAATTTATTTTAAAAAATTAATTTCTTTATCTAAAATTTAAAAAAGCTATAAAATTAGACCATAAGCTAAATTAACAAATTTAAATCCTAAGTACTGTTTTTGGCTTTTTAAGGTTTTTTATGACTTTTGACAGCAAAATAAGCTAAGACAATAAGCTAGAAATCAAAATTAAAGACTTGAACTATATTAAGCTATATTAAAACTTAACTCCTACTAAATTTGGCAAGCTACACCTTAAAATTTTTTATCCAAATTAAGCTAAGAACACAGCAGTACTAACTGAGGTTAGTACTGCTAGTGTAAAAGTTCAGCAGTTCTTTCAAGTGAAAGCACTGCTGATGCAATTTGACTTTTGATAACAGAATAAGCAATGAAATAAGCTAGAAAATGAAAACTAAAATTAAATTCATAATAAGCTATAACTAAACTTAATCCTACTGATTTTGGCAAGCTAAAATCTAAGCTAACAGTACTAACTGAGGTTAGTACTGGTAGTGTAAATGTTCAGCAGTACTAAATTGTGAAGGCAGTACTAACTCTTTAGTTAGTACTGGTAGTGCAATTCAAGAGTGCACTAAACCAAACACCCCTTTTAGACTATGACAGATTTTGAGAAAAGCTTTTAAGTTGAAATTTAATGAACAAGTACTAAATACCAGATAAAAACTAGCTTAAAACAAACTTAATGAACAAATCTTAACAACTAAATAAGCCTTAATCTAAGATCTAAACTATTTTACTATATTTTTGGTTTTTAGAGGTTTTTAAGACAATAATATGAAAATCTATGATTTAAACTTAAGAAAATTGAAACAGATAAACAACTATGAAGATTTAGCTAAATAAAACTCAAATAAACACTAATAAGCAAAGAGAATAAACAAATAAGCAGATCTAAACATAGCAAGCAATGATATCATTATTTAAAGCTAGAATTTAAAGGAAAATGAAAGAGAAACTTACAAACTCCTCTAGCTAAACAAGAGGACCAATAAAGGCAGCTACAAGTTTCCTAGCTTATTAATAAGCTAGGGTATAAGTCCTTGGGATCTCTTCCAAGTTAAGATCCCCTTCCAAAAGCTCTAATCCAATCATATCCATGTGAAATTTAGACTGTTTTAAGGTTTAAGTAGATTAATACTGAATTCAACAAGCTCTATTCCAGCTTATAGACTGAAAGAGCTTAATATTAGCTTATTGAGACAATTTGGCTTATTAAGAGAGCTTATGACTTTAAATGAGAGCTTAGAAAAATGAGATTTAAAACACTAAAGACTGAATTTCATTAATTAAAGAAACTGATTACATTACTTGAAAAAGGAAAATTATATTTAAGAAAAATATGAAATTAAGCTAGACACAAAATTACTAAAAACCTAGATAGATAAAAGATAAAAAAGAGAATGTTGTGTGTGTGTGAAAAGTGAGGCCTATTTATAGGTGCTGAAAGAAGCTTCTAGGATCTCTAGCCCTGCTCTCCAATCTTTAACTCTTTGGCCATGCATTTCTTCATTTCATTTCAAGCTTTCAAATTGTGGCCGTTGATCAAGCTGTGGACACCTGAAGATTGCCAGCGTGTCATTCCATTGATGTGACATTTGTGCTTCTTTTGTGAGTGTTTTAGCACAAAAACCCACATAAATTTGTGCTTTTACCATAGTTGATGTGGATCTTCTTGAGGGGAGGTTAAGTAATCCTTTGATAAAGACTGATTTGTCCCTTCATTTGTGTTAGAGAGCTCATGAATTGACCTAAGCACCCTTTAATTTGGAAACCCCTTTGATTTACCCTGGATGGTGAAACGGGGAAGAAAGGTAAATAGTAACACCTTTGGCGCCCTTATTTTGACAGTTAAAACTGTTGGAGTTTGGGGAGTGTGCACAAGTGGTCCTTCTCTTTCTTTCCTCTTCTTCTTGTTTTTTTGAAAATAGCAAACTTAGCCGTGAATGTTATAAAGGAAGATTTATTAGGCTTTGTTGACTTTTATGACAATTGATTGACTAGATTTGACTGTGCTTGACTTGCAATTATGGGACAACTATTATTTTGATTTCAGAAAATCAACAAGATTGTTTTACAAACGACACATTTAGAGGTCGTTCTCATGTATCTTATGCTATTGTATTATGAAGTAACGCTCCCTGACATTTTTCCGCTGCGACACATTTTTGGGGGTGTTACAATCAGTTTCAGGATGGTAAGCAGTGCTCATATCCAAATTTGTCCCCAAAGATTTTTGAAGAGATCTCCAAAACCTTGACGCGAAACGAGGGTCTCTGTCTGAAATAATCGACACAGGCACCCCGTGCCTACAAACAATCTCCTTCAAATACAATCTAGTGAGCTATCCATTTTATACTTCTCATTCATCGGAATAAAGTGAGCAGATTTAGTTAATCTGTCAACAATGACCCAAATTGAATCATATCCAGATGGTGTTCTTAGAAGCTTTGTAATGAAATCCATCATAATTCTCTCCCATTTCCAAACCGGGATTTCTGGCTGCTGAAGTAATCCTGACGGCTTTTGGTGTTTAGCCTTGACTTTAGCACATGTCAAGCACTTACTGACATATGTTGCAATATCAGCTTTCATATTCGGCCACCAGTATAACTTTCTCAAGTCCTGGTACATTTTATCTGATCCAGGATGAATGGAATATTTTGATTTATGAGATTCCAACATGATTAGGTCTCTCAATCCTCCAAATAATGGTAACCATACTCGTCCCTTCGGACATTTTGTACCATCAGATCTAACTTCAAATGGCTCTCCTTCGCCACAGAATCCTTCGGCACCAATGTTTTCCTTCTTGCACGCTTCAACTTATGCATTTTGAATTTGTTCGGGTAAATTGCACTCGAATCGGCCCCTTATCCTTCCTGCTCAACGCATCAGCGACCACATTCGACTTTTAGCTCTTTTTGATCCAAAATATATTGTAGGCTTTTGTGATCGGTGTATACCATACATTTAGTGTCGTATAAATAATGTCTCCATAATCGAAGAGCAAAAATCACCGCTCCTAACTCCAAGTCATGGGTCGTATAATTTTCTTCATTCTTTCTAAGTTGCCTAGAGGCGTACGCAATCACTTTTTCTCGCTGCATCAATACAGCTCCAAATCCTTTAAGAGACGCATCACAATACACTACAAAGTCTTCACTTCCTTCAGGTAGTGATAATATTGGCGCACTACACAATTTTAGCTTCAGCGTTTGAAATGCCTCCTCTTCATCGTCGCCCCACACATACGGCTTATTTTTCTGAGGTGTATTAGTTAATGGTTTTGGGATATTAGAGAAAACTCCTTTAATAAACCCTCGATAATAACCTTGCACCAAACCCAAAAGATTGTGTCACACCTAATAAAAAATCGCACTTCCGTTGGTGTAGTCGGTGCAGCCTAAATTTTAATGGCTTCAATCTTCGCAGGGTCAACATGAACTCCATTACTATCTATCGCATGGCCAAGGAATTGCACCGAATCAAGCAAAAAATCACACTTCGAAAACTTGCCGTACAACTTTTCGGTCCTTAGCAAATTTAAGATCGTCTTCAAATGTTTACCATGTTCTTCTTTACTCTTGGAATAGATCAGAATGTCATCGATGAATACAATCACGAACTTATCAAGATACGGCTTGTACACGCGATTCATCAAGTCCATGAAT
>BQNB010157017.1:0-15203 GCA_026074375.1 Tanacetum coccineum | reverse complement strand
AACTTTGTCTCCCCTGAACTGGTTGAACAGTCACCCTTCCATCATGGATAGTTGCTTGTTGTCTTGGGTTGGAAGAATTCCTTAGATGATTGTTGGTGGTTGGGAAACGAGATGTGACGACAATAGACTGAAATGACATCATCTTGTTAATGGCATCAATAGGGTCATCTCCTTGCTTAAACACAGGAACTGCTAGACTGGAGTCTATCTGAGGAAATTCTGCAAGATGTGTTTGTTGATTAACTATGGAGATAGTATATTCAATTTGAGGAATGTATTGTGGTTGTGGACAAGCATCGTGATGTACTGTGGATGAGTAAGCATTAGGATGCGGTGTTGATGGATAAGTAATTGCATGAGGTGCGGATGGATAAGTAGTTGAGTATTGTTGTGTGAGATGAATTAAACCATATGGAGGAGACTGAGATGGTGAATATTGTTGTTGGAACTGAGGATTGTTGTATGAGGATTGATAAGTGTTAAAGTATGATGGTGTCATTTGATGATTCACAACTAATGCAAGTGGATCTTGATTGCGTTCACGCATAATACGGACTTCATTTGCATAGACTTCATGTTGTTCAAGATATGCATGAAGCTGATAAAAAATGGAGCAATTTTTCAAGTTAATACCAAGTTCTTAAACAGTCTTCCACCTGAATGGAGTAAGTTTGTGACTGATGTCAAGCTTGTAAAGGATTTACATACAACCAACTTCGATCAGCTTTATGCGTATCTTGAACAACACGATCTCTATGCAAATGATGTCCATATTATTCTTGAACGCAATCAAGATCCACTTGTACTAGTTGCGAATCATCAGATGATACCACATCACTTCAACACTTATCAGTCTTCATACAACAATCCACAGTTTCAACAACTGTTTTCACCATCTCAGTCTACTCAATATGGATCAATTCATCCCATACAACATTACTCAACTTCTTATTAATCCACACCTCTTGCAATTACTTATCCTCAACCACAATATGTTCCTCAAATTGAATATACTATCTCCACAGTGAATCAACAAACACATCTTGTTGAATTTCCTCAGATAGACTCCGGTCTAGCAGTTCCTATGTTTAAGTAAGGTGATGAACCTATTGACGCCATTAACAAGATGATGTCATTTCTGTCTACTGTTGTCTCTTCTCGTTTCCCAACTACCAACAATCAGCTAATAAATTCTTCCAACCCGAGACAACAAGCAACTATTCATGATGGAAGGATAACTGTTCAACTAGTTTAGGGGAGACAAAATTCTTTTGCTACTAGTACTTCTGGAACAAGGTTAACATCTTAGGAACATGAGGGAATTATTCAGGTCAACAAAGGGTTATAAAGTGCTTTAACTGCCAAGGGGAAGGTCACATGGCAAGACAGTGCCCAAAGCCAAAGAGGAAAAGAGATGTTACGTGGTTTAGGGATAAAGTTCTATTAGTCAAAGCTCAAGGAAATGGTAAAGTTCTGAATGAGGAAGAATTGAAATTCTTGGTAGATCCTGGTATTGCAGAAGGTCCAGTTACACAGTCAGTCATTATACACAATGCAGCTTATCAAGCCGATGATTTAGATGCGTATGATTCTGATTGTGACGAGATCTCTACATCCAAAGCTGTTCTTATGGCCAATTTGTCTAGTTACGGTTCAGATGTTTTCTCCGAGGTACCATACTCTGACAACACTAATAATGATATGCTAAATCAAAGTGTGCAAAAGATGCCGTATTATGAACAACCTCATCCTGTGGATTATCCAGAGAATGAGATAACCAGTGATAGCAATATCATTCCTTACTCTCAGTATATGCTTGAAACACAAAATGCAGCTATTCAGGATACAAATTCTTCTGCACAACAAGATACCATGATATTATATGTGTTTGAACAACTATCACATCAAGTAACTAATTGTAACAAGGTCAATAAGGACAATCTAATAGCCAATGAAACCCTATCTTCTGAGTTTGAAAGAAACAAAGAACGAGTAAAATTGCTAGAAGAAAGACAAAATGTGGATTTAAGTACTCAATAAAAGCTCATAATGGATGATATAATTCAAGAGAAAAATGCACAGTTTACGGATTTTGAAAAGGAAATTAACTATCTTAAACAAACTGTTTTTGAAAAATCAAAGGAAAATGAATTGTTGACAAAAAACATTTAATGTTTTCAAAAACGAATCCAAGGAAAAACAAGCTAGGAATATTGATAAAGAAATTGCTTTGGAAAAGAAAGTTAAAGAACTGGACAATATTGCTTGTAAAATGGGTCAGTTCGCGCAAATTGTGCATATGATCACGAAACCACAAGTTTTCTATGATAACAACCTGAAACAAGCTCTTGGTTTTCAAAATCCTTTCTATCTTAAGAAAGCTTAGCAGATTAGGCCAATGCTTTATGATGGTAGTGTTATTGTTAAGAAAACCAATGTGATTTCAATTGCTGATTCTGAAGAGACTTTGATGCTTAAGGAAGAGAGTCGATCAAAAATGTTTTTAAAACAAAGTGACCCAATAGTCTTAGAAAAGAAAGTTAACATTAAACCGATTAATTATGCTGAGTTAAATCGATTATCTGAAGATTTGGTAAACTTGTTGTCCCACAACAAGAACTGTCTGATAAACAAGCTTTCCGGTTATAAACTTCACACCCTAATACTGACCAATCTGCTTCTTCGCTTGTCAAAATTGAGGCTCCTCGGGAACTTCTTAAGGTAAGCCTGGTTAATACAAGCCTTAAAAAACTTAAATACCATCTTGGCCAATTTGACAATGTGGTGAAAAAGTGGATCACGCCCGATGCTTTAACAAAAAGGGAATAGGGGTTTGAACACACTAAAGCTATTTTTCTAAAAGAAATAATTCTATTTGTAAAGACCTTAAAAGACATATTCAATGTTTTTGATAAAGATCTTTTAAATGATGTAACATAAGTACAAACAGTTTTTAACCACATGGAAGCTGCTATTCAATAGTACCATGTGGACAAACATTGCTTTGAAATTCAAAAGAAACAATTTTGATTAAAAATGATCGACTCTTAGATCAAATCATTTCTCAAGATATTGTGAATATTGTTGTGAATTCTTCGTTGGATAATAATACTTCTGTGAATGTGAATTCTTTTGTTGCAATGAATGATTCTGTAAATTATGTAGAAATGTGCAACAAGTGTTTAGAACTTGAAGCTGAGTTTATCAAACAACACAACATGATTGAAAAAGATGAGTATAATAAACTTTCAAAAAGATTTTCTGAACTTGAACAACACTGCATTTCTCTTGAAATTGCAATGCAACTCAATAAAGAAATTTTTCAAAAGAATAACACATCTGTGAACCAAACTGAACCTTCATTTGATCAATTGTTTGAATTAAACTATTTGAAAGCTGAGCTTCAAGCAAAAGTCAAAAAAATTGAGAAGTTGAAGGCAAATATTAAATGTTTGAATAAAACTTCTGTAAATGAAGTTCGAGCAGAAGTTCAAAATCTTTTAAAACATGCCAAAAATGGCTTGCTATTATTTCTGATAGCAACACGGTCATCATCTTAAAGGCAAGTATTTCATAAAGAAAACTTGACCTCACAACGGGAATTTATTCTCGAGCATGGTCTACTTTATGACCCATTGAAAAGGTAGAGCTTACTTTGCAGCGCAAACCCGTGCTTTATATATTCCCATTATTGTACGTGTCAGTGCACTTATGTGATAAAATAAGAGAAATCTTATTTTATAAGGTTCATTTTCAAAGACATTTGAACACTCAAACAACTACTATAGTTCTTTAAATAGGAAACGGGTCATTGTTTGAGGGGGAGAAAATGTCAAATATTGGTATGTGCTTAATTACACATACCTTTTACCTTTAAAAACAAGCTAAAATAACCAAAAACGGACTTAAAATGTCAAATATACGCTTGTTTTGCTAATTGTATTGTGCAGGAACGGATAACGAAGAAAAGGACGAAAAACAAAGCCAAAACGACAAAACCGGACTCGGAATGGAAAAGACTGTGAAAGACAAAGCCAAATCGAAGCCGGAAAGTCAATCAAGTCAAAAAGTCAACAGAAAAGTCAACTGGTCAAAGTCCAAGTCAACCCCGAAGCCAAAAAGTCAACAAATCAAGAAATATAAGTTTAAGGGTTGAAATTGCCAAACCCTTAAACTTATATTTATAAGAGAAAAGAGAAAAAAAGAAGACAAGGGCTGTTTTTGCAAAATGCTCAAAATAACAAGTGGGGGGGCAAAACTGCCAACTCCCCTAACTTGTATACCCCAAGGACGAATCTTGCAAAGAGTTATATAACTCTTGGGGACTTGTTTTGCCAAGTCCCCAAAAGTTATATAACCACAAGGACCATGGTTGCAATAAAGCAAATAACCATGAGGGACCAACTCTGCCAATCTCTCAAACCTTCACCCTGTCACTTACCTTTTTCATATAACCAGTTTTCCCGCCAAAACCAAGTACACAACTCACGGGTTAACTTCACTCTTTTTACCCTGTAAACCTTCACCACCACCTTGGGTAATCACTTCCCCCCCCCTCCACTACCTTTCCCAGCTACAAATGTGCCATGTTGGCAATCCCACATCTCCCAAAACTTGTTTCGACCACCAAGATTGATTTTTGAAGATTGAAGGGCCAAGATTAGAGGCTGTGAACCCCTCACACAACAAACACATCCCTGTTTGTGTGTCTACAAACAAGCACAACAGCAAGAGAGAAGAAAAGAAGACCTAGTCGAATTTCTCCTATAAATAGCTTTGTAAAGCCATTGTGCAAAGTAGTTAGTTTTTAGGTCATTTTAGTGTAGTCTCAAAGTTGTTTCTACAAGTGTTTTTAAGTTAACTTCTCTTATGCATTTGTAATTTTCAGTTTTAATGAAAGATTAAGCTCTTTTTACCAATAAGCTCTCATAAAGCTCATTAGAGCTTATTTTTGCTTAATTAAGCTCTAATTCAGTTTAAAACTTGTTTGATGCTTCTTTATATTACTGTTTTCATTTGAATATTAGTTCATAAATGTTCAATGAGTGTGATTTTGGAGCTTATGAAGTAATAAGCGTATGATTGATTATTGAGCTTTAGCTCAGGGAATAGAGGCAAAGGGCCGCTTAGGTGTAGTTTTTAAGCCACTCATCGCAGAAGAGTGGCTTTGTTTGAGACAACAATACTTTCTCTGGTTTAATATTTCTCAAGCCTCAATTTAGCCTAATTCTAGCTTAATCCAAATTGCTTATTCTTTTGAAATCTCATGTTGAATCCTGTTTCATTTTCCTTAATTAGTTATAGATGTATTAGTTTTATCTGGTGTAATGTTTCGGAAATCATGTTATGTTATTTAAAATTCTGTAACGTAAGTAGGAATAGCTAGTAGAGAAAGTGCTTATTTCCTATTAATAAGCTAGGGTTTTTAAAGCTCACTTAGCTTAAGTAGGTTAACCTTAGTGAAAGTAGATAAAAGGAATTAGCTATTTTAGTTTTAAATCAGTTTTCAAGTTTACTTTAGTTTTGACAGTCACTATAAAGTGGTGTTTGGCATAAGCCTAAAAACGGGTCAAAAAGGTTTTGACTATGGGTTAAGGTCACTTAGTCAGTTTAAGCACAAGATTTAAGCTACTTTAAAGCTGTTTTTAAAACATTTTTAGTTGGAAAATTGTTTTTCAAAAGTATACAAACCTTCTTTGAAACTGTGAAACTTTTAAAGTCCCCACAAGTGCTTATTGAGATAAGCTCTTGTGAATTTAAGTTAAAGGTAAAAAAAAATGTGTATTTTGTGTGTTAAAGCCAAGCTGCCACAACCCTTGGTGTTTTGACTTTGTGAGTCAAAAACCACCAAGGTTCTTAGTGCCACAGTTTTAACAAACCCCAAACACCTTTTTCACCATCAAAAATAAGCAAGTAAAAACGATTTTTAAAAGCTGAAAATTGGTGCACAAGCCCCTTTGCCATAATACTCCATCTGTTTAAGCTTATTTTTGATGTTTGAGCGTATTTGACAGCTTTTCAATAAGCTGTCAAATAGCTACTAAAGCTAAGCTTAAATCTCCCTGGTGCAAAGGGGAGATTTTAAGCCCTTTTTTCTTTGTCATTCAGTGTCTTTAAGCCCAAGTTTTCAGCTTATTTTAAGAGTCTATAAGCTCTTAGATAAGCCCTCAAAGTTTAAGACCTTGAAGAGCTTATTTGATGGCTTATTTTTAAGCCCAAACATGCCCTTTGACTGTTTTTGCATGATTTAGGTATAGGGATTGCTTAATTTCCATTTGTGCTTATTTAGCTTATGTAATAAGCTCCCTTGTGTTCTAACAGCTTATTTAGATTAGATAGTTAGTTGTTAAGCTTATTTTGCCTTTTTCTAGCTTATTTGTCCAAGTTTTAAGCATTTTAGCTTTTAAGCTCATTTTAAGCTTTTCTGTCATCATAAGCTTCCCACAGCTTATTTAGCCTTAAGCTTTTGTTTTTTTAGCTTATTTAAAATTAGTTTAGACTCCTCAGCTTATTTGGTTTTTGTCTTAGCTTGATTCGACCCTAAGTCCAAAAAGACTTAGCTTTTTTTTGCCTTTAAGCCCAATTAAGCCATTCTGCCAACTTTAAGCTTATTTATAAGCTTATTGAGTGCTTTTCACAAAAAGCTCTAGTTGACAAAGTTGTTAAGCCCCACGAGCTTAACAACTTTGCTTCTTTGAGTTTTCAAAAAAAAAAAAAAAAGGGAAGACACTTGGCCCGGGTGAGCAAGACTCGAACCCGGGACCAAGCGATACATCCCTTTTTACTCACACACCTTACCACTGCGCCCTTGGGTCTTTTTCGTTAAAGACTCAAGGGCTATAATACTTATAGTCATTTTGGGCTATAAGCTTATATAAGCTGTGTAGCTTATTTCGGGGCTTATTTCTGTAGCTTATTTTTGTTTCTTATTTTTCGTAGGGCCTTTATAGTGTAAAGAATTTTTAGAAAATTTTTCAGAATTTTTCGTAATCGTTTAATATTTTTTATAATTTAATTTCGGTAAAAGTTTATTTAATTCATAAAAAATACAAAAATTATCAAAAAAATATTTTGCTTTTTTAGAAAATTTTCTTTTATCATCTAGTTTGTAGGAAAAATATAAAATTTTTCGTAGGGTCATTTTTACAACTTTCCCTCTTTTAAAGAACGGGTCCGGGTACGGGATTTTGTTTTGACTCGTTTTTGGGTCAAACGAACTCCGTTTTCGGTCTAGTCTTTTTCATTCTTCGTTATTTGTCCCGTAGAGTAGTTTAGAAGTGAAAAAATTTTCGTAGGGTTATTTTTGAAGATTTTAGGTTTTTCCCCCTTTTGTTCGGGATTCGGGCCCTCGTTTTCTAGTTTAATTTCATAATTTCTAGGTTTTTCTTAAACGTTTTTGTTCGTTGTCATCTAATTTGACTTTTTCAACTTCCCAAATCAATTCCTTCCTTCAAACTCAAATCTTCGATCGTATCGATTTTCCATTCCAGCCTCGTTGGGGATAAACGACCCGGGAACACTCTATACTACTTCTCGGTTTTATTGATTGTTGATTTTTACACTTAGATATATATTTTATATTTTATTGTATATTATATATATTTACAGTGTGAAAACCATCAATCAATTTTTGGCGCCGTTGCCGGGGAGGCTGTGAAGCCGATTATCGTTACGTTTGATCAATTGTTTTTGAAATTGTGAATGTTTTATATATATATATATATATATAGATTTTATATATATTATATATATATATATATATATATATATATATATATATATAGATATATATAAAACATTCCATATTTCAAAAAATACAAAATTGATTCCAACGTAACGATAATCGGCTTTCACAGCTCCTCCCCGGCAACGGCGCCAAAAATTGATTGGCGATATTCACACCGTAAATATATATAATATACAATAAAATATAAAATATATATCTAAGTGTAAAAATCAACAATCAATAAAACCGAGAAGTAGTATAGAGTGTTCCCGGGTCGTTTATCCCCAACGAGGCTGGAATGGAAAATCGATACGATCGAAGATTTGAGTTTGAAGGAAGGAATTGATTTGGGAAGTTGAAAAAGTCAAATTAGATGACAACGAACAAAAACGTTTAAGAAAAACCTAGAAATTATGAAATTAAAACTAGAAATCGAGGGCCGGAATCTCGAACAAAAAGGGGAAAAACCTAAAATCTTTAAAAATAACCCTACAGAAAATTTTTCACTTCTAAACTACTCTACGGGACAAATAACGAAGAATGAAAAAGACTAGACCGAAAACGGAGTTCGTTTGACCCAAAAACGAGTCAAAACAAAATCCCGTACCCGGACCCGTTTTTTAAAAGAGGGAAAGTTGTAAAAATGACCCTACGAAAATTTTTATTTTTTCTTACAAACTAGATGATAAAAGAAAATTTTTTAAAAAGCAAATATTTTTTGATAATTTTTGTATTTTTTATGAATTAAATAAACTTTTACCGAAATTAAATTATAAAAAATATTAAACGATTACGAAAAATTCTGAAAAATTTTCTAAAAATTCTTTACACTATAAAGGCCCTACGAAAAATAAGAAACAAAAATAAGCCCCGAAATAAGCTACACAGCTTATATAAGCTTATAGCCCAAAATGACTATAAGTATTATAGCCCTTGAGTCTTTAACGAAAAAGACCCAAGGGCGCAGTGGTAAGGTGTGTGAGTAAAAAGGGGATGTATCGCTTGGTCCCGGGTTCGAGTCTTGCTCACCCGGGCCAAGTGTCTTCCCCTTTTTTTTTTTTTTTTTTGAAAACTCAAAGAAGCAAAGTTGTTAAGCTCGTGGGGCTTAACAACTTTGTCAACTAGAGCTTTTTGTGAAAAGCACTCAATAAGCTTATAAATAAGCTTAAAGTTGGCAGAATTGGCTTAATTGGGCTTAAAGACAAAAAAATGCTAAGTCTTTTTGGACTTAGGGTCGAATTAAGCTAAGACAAAAACCAAATAAGCTGAGGAGTCTAAACTAATTTTAAATAAGCTAAAAAAACAAAAGCTTAAGGCTAAATAAGCTGTGGGAAGCTTATGATGACAGAAAAGCTTAAAATGAGCTTAAAAGCTAAAATGCTTAAAACTTGGACAAATAAGCTAGAAAAAGGCAAAATAAGCTTAACAACTAACTATCTAATCTAAATAAGCTGTTAGAACACAAAGTAGCTTATTACATAAGCTAAATAAGCACAAATGGAAATTAAGCAATCCCTACACCTAAAGCATGCAAAAACAGTCAAAGGGCATGTTTGGGCTTAAAAATAAGCCACCAAACAAGCTTCTCAAAAGCTGAAACTTTGAGGGCTTATTTAAGAGCTTATAGACTCTTAAAATAAGCTGAAAACTTGGGCTTAAAGACACTGAATGACAAAGAAAAAAGGGCTTAAAATCTCCCCTTTGCACCAGGGGAGATTAAAGCTTGTTTTGTAGCTTATTTGACAGCTTATTAAAGCTGTCAATAAGCTCTAAAACTATACATAAGCTTAAACAGATGGAGTATTATGGCAAAGGGGCTTGTGCACCAATCTTCAGCTTTTAAAAATCGTTTTTACTTGCTTATTTTTGATGGTGAAAAAGGTGTTTGGGGTTTGTTAACAAACCTGTTTGGCACTAAGAGAACTCTTGGTGGTTTTTGGACTTCAACAAAGTCAATACACCAAGGGTTGTGGCAGCTTGGTTTTAACACACAAAATACACATTTTTTTTTACCTTTAACTCAAAATCACAAGTGCTTATCTCAATAAGCACTTGTGGGGACTTTAAAAGTCTCACAGTTTCAAAGAAGGTTTGTATACTTTTGAAAAACAATTTTCCAACTAAAAATGTTTTAAAAACAGCTTTAAAGTAGCTTAAATCTTGTGCTTAAACTGACTAAGTGACCTTAACCCATAGTCAAAACCTTTTTGACCCGTTTTTAGGCTTATGCCAAACACCACTTTATAGTGACTGTCAAAACTAAAGTAAACTTGAAAACTGATTTAAAACTAAAATAGCTAATTCCTTTTATCTACTTTCACTAAGGTTAACCTACTTTTTAAAACTAAGTGAGCTTTAAAAACCTCGATTATTCAATGGAAATAGCACGTCTCTATTAGCTTATTCTACTTACTTTGACAGAATTTTAAAAATGAAACATAACTTGATTTCAAACATAAAACAGAATAAAACTAATACATCTATAACTAATTAAGGAAAATGAAACAGGATTCAACATGAGATTTCAAAAGAATAAGCAATTTGGATTAAGCTAGAATTAGGCTAAATTGAGGCTGGAAATTTAACCGGAGAAAGTTTGTTGTCTCGACCAAAGCCATCTTCTGAGTGAGTGCTTAAAAAATACCCACTAAGTGGGCCCTTGCCTCTATTCCCTGAGCTAAAAGCTCAATAAGCTAATAATAGCTTATTTCTTCATAAGCTTCCAAAATCACACTCAATTGAACATTTATGAACTAAATTCAAATGAAAACAGTATATAAGAGCTTATAACAAGTTTTAAACTGAATTAGAGCTTATTAACAAGAATAAGCTCTAATGAGCTTTATGGTGGCTTATTGAGTAAAAAGAGCTTAATCTTACATTTTAAAACTGAAATTTCAAATTGCATAAGAGAAGTTAACTTAAGGAAACACTTTAAAACAACTTTTGAGACTACACTAAAAGGACTCTAAAAGCTTATACTCTTTACACAGGCTTTACAAAGCTATTTATAGGAGAAATTCGACTAGGTCTTCTTTTCTTCTCTCTTGCTGTTGTGCTTGTTTGTAGACACACAAACAGGGATGTGTTTGTTGTGTGAGGGGTTCACAGCCTCTAATCTTGGCCCTTCAATCTTCAAAAATCAATCTTGGTGGTCGAAACAAGTTTTGGGAGATGTGGGATTGCCAACAATATGGCACCATTTTAGCTGGGAAGGTAGTGGAGGGGGGGAAAGTGGAATACCAAGGTCAGGTGGTTGATGGTTTTACCAGGGGTAAAGGAGTGAAGTTAACCTCCGTTAGAGTTGTGTACTTGGTTTTGGCGGGAAAACTGGTTATATGAAAAAGGTAAGTGACAGGGTGAAGGTTTGAGAGATTGGCAGAGTTGGTCCCTCATGGTTATTTGCTTTATTGCAACCATGGTCCTTGTGGTTATATAACTTTTGGGGACTTGGCAAAACAAGTCCCCAAGAGTTATATAACTCTTTGCAAGATTCGTCCTTGGGGTATACAAGTTAGGGGAGTTGGCAGTTTTGCCCCCCCACTTGTTATTTTGAGCATTTTGCAAAAACAGCCCTTGTCTTCTTTTTTCCTCTTTTCTCTTATAAATATAAGTTTAAGGGTTTGGCAATTTCACCCTCTAAACTTATATTTCTTGATTTGGTTGGACTTTTTGGCTTCGGGGTTGACTTGGACTTTGATCAGTTGACTTTTCTGTTGACTTTTTGACTTGATTGACTTTTCGGCTTCGATTTGGCTTTGTCTTTCACAGTCTTTTTCATTCCGAGTCCGGTTTTGTCGTTTTGGCTTTGTTTTTCGTCCTTTTCTTAGTTATCCGTTCCTGCACAATACAATTAGCAAAACAAGCATATATTTGGCATTTTAAGTCCGTTTTTGGTTATTTTAGCTTGTTTTTAAAGGTAAAAGGTATGTGTAATTAAGCACATACCAATATTTGACATTTTCTCCCCCTCAAACAATGACCCGTTTTCTATTTAAAGAACTATAGTAGTTGTTTGAGTGTTCAAATGTCTTTGAAAATGAACCTTATAAAATAAGATTTCTCTTATTTTATCACATAAGTGCACTGACACGTACAATAATGGAATATATAAAGCACGGGTTGTGCTGCAAAGTAAGCACAAGCCTTTGCATGGTCATAAAGTAGACCATGCCCGAGAATAAATTCCCGTTGAGAGGTCAAGTTTTCTTTTTGAAATACTTGCCTTTAAGATGATGACCGAGTTGCTATCAGAAATAATAGCAAGCCATTTTTGGCATGTTTAAAAGATTTTGAACTTCTGCTCGAACTTCATTTACAACCTCGTATCATTATTAAATGACATTTCTAAGGCCGTAAATGTTATCGATTTTCAGAAGACATGCCAGAGATGCATATTTTTATATTTTTTGGATTTTTTAATTTTTAATTTTCTTTTTGAAAAATTTATATAAAAAATATTTTTTGTGTTTTTATGTTTTCTTATGTACATATGATACATGATATACCGCGAGTAACCACCTTTACTCGTCCTCCTTCCTCTGTCAGACGTTTTAGCATTTCCGAAGACATGCTTCTCATATCGCGAGTAACCACATTTACTCGTCCTCTTCCTCTTGCACATTTCCACATAATTCACAAAATCATTCATAGCAACAGAAGAATTCACATTCACAAACGTATTTATTTCCAACAAAGAATTCACAACAATATTCACAATATCTTAAGACATGATTTGATCCAAGAGTCGATCGTTCTCAATCAAAAATTGTTTATTTTGAATTTCAAAGCACTGTTTGTCTATACTATACTATTGAACGACAACTTCCATTTGGTTAAAAACTGTTTGTACTTATGTTACCTCATTTAAAAGATCTTTATCAAAAACATTAAATATGTCTTTTAAAGTCTTTAAAAATGGAATTATTTCTTTTAGAAAAATAGCTTTAGTATGTTCAAACCCCCATTCCCCTTCTGTTAAAGCATCAGGCGTGATCCGTTTTTTCACCACATTAAGATAGTATTTATGCTTATTAAGGCTTATATTAACTAGGCTTACCTTAAAAAGTTCCCGAGGAGCCTCAATTTTAACAGGCGAAGAAGCAGACTGGTCAGTATTAGGGTGTAAAGCTTGTAACCGAAAAGCTTGTTCATCTGACAGTTCTTATTGTGGGATAAAATGTTTACCAAAATCTTCATATAATCGATTTAACTCAGCATAATTATGTGTTTAATATTAACTTTCTTTTCTAAGGCATTTGATCACTTTGTGCTTTAAAAGCATTTTGGACCCGACTCTTTCCTCAAGCATCAAAATCTCTTTAGAATCATCAATGAAATCACAGTGGTATCCTTAGTAATTTAACACTACCATCATAAAGCATTGGCTAATCTGCTGTGGCTTTTTTAAGATAGAAAGGATTTTGAAAACCCAAAAAGCTCTATTTCATGTTGTTATCTTAGGAAACTTGTGGTTCCGGGAGCATGTGCACAGTTTGCGCGGATGACCTATTTTTACCAAACAATATTGTCCAGTTCTTTAACTTTCTTTTCCAAAGCAATTTCTTTATCAATATTCTTAGCTTCCATTTCCTTAGATTCGTTTTTGAAACCATTAAATGTTTTTGTTAACAATTCCTTTTCCTTTGATTTTTCAAAAAAAGTTTGTTTAAGATAGTTAATTTCTTTTTCAAAATCCACAAACTGTGCATTTTTCTCTCAAATTATATCATCCATTATAAGATTTTCTCGAATACTTAATTCTACATTTTGTCTTTCTTCTAGCAATTTCACCCGTTCTTTGTATCTTTCAAGCTCAACAGATAAGGATTCATTGGCGATTAGATTGTCCTTATTGACCTTGTTCCAATTAGTTACTTGATTTGACAGTTGTTCAAACACAGATAATATCACGGCATCTTGTTGTGCAGGAGAATTTGTATCCTGAATAGCTGCATTTTGTGTTTGAAGCACATACTGAGAATAAGGAATGATATTGCTATAACTTGTTATCTCATTCTCTGGATAATTCACAAGATGAGTTTGTTCAGAATACGACATCTCTTGCACAATTTGATTTAACATATCATTATGAGTGTTTTCAGTGTGAGGTACCTCAGAGATACTATCTGATCCCTAACTAGACAAATTGGCCATAAGAACTTCCTTGGTTGTAAAGAAGTCATCACAGTCAGAATCATACGCATCCAAATCATCTGCTTGATAAGCTGCATTTTGTGTAATGACTGTCTGTGTAACTGGACCTTTTGCAACTCCAGGGTCTGCCAAAAATTCCAATTCCTCCTCATTTAGAAATTTACCAGATCCTTGTGCTTCAACTAGAAGAACTTTATCCCTAAACCTTGTAGCATCCCTTTTCCTCTTTGGCTTTGGACACTGTCTTGCCATGTGACCTTCCCTTTGTCAGTTAAAACACTTCACAACTCTTTGTTGACCTGAATTATTCCCACCTATTCCTGAGATGTTAGCCCTTGTTCCAGAAGTACCAGCAACAAATGAACTTTGTCTCCCCTGAACTGGTTAAACAGTCACCCTTCCATCATGAATAGTTGCTTGTTGTCTTGGGTTGGAAGAATTTCTTAGCTGATTGTTGGTAGTAGGGAAACGAGATGAGACGACAGTAGACAAAAATGACAGTATTTTGTTGATGGCATCAATAGGATCATCTCCTTGCTTAAACACAAGAACTGCTAAATTAGAGTCTATCTGAGGAAATTCAGCCAGATGTGTTTGTTGATTAACTATGGAGACAGTATATTCAATTTAAGGAATGGATTGTGGTTGTAGACAAGCATCTTGATGTACTATTGATGAGTAAGCATTAGGATGCAGTGTTAATGGATAAGTGATTACATGATGTGTAGATGGATAAGTAGTTGAGTAATGTTGTGTGGGATGAATTGATCCATATTGAGGAGACCAAGATGGTGAAAACTGTTGTTGAAACTGAGGATATTTATATGAGGATTGATAAGTGTTGAAGTGTGATGGTGTCATTTGATGATTAGCAACTAGTGCAAGTGGATCTTGATTGCGTTCACACATAATACGGACTTCATTTGCATGGAGTTCATGTTGGTCAAAATATGCATGAAGTTGATCAAAGTTGGTGGTATGCAAATCTCTTACAAGTTTGAAATCAGTCACAAACTTACTACATTCAGGTGGAAGATTGTTTAAGAACTTGGTACATGTCATTGATCAGCTGGGTAAATCTCAAGTAATATTGATGTAGTGATTCTCCCTTGATGTGAGCAAACTTATCAAATGCATCATATAATTTACACTCCCTTTCATGCTTTGTCAATGAAGTACCTTGCATTAGTAGTTGAACTCTTTCCCATAGATCCTTGGCAACTATGTGATGATTAACAAGAGAATAAACATCTGATGGTAGTCCTTGAAGAATGATATTAGTTGCTTTGAGATCACAATCAGCTTGAATTTTCTTAGTTGC
>BQNB010157016.1:0-12535 GCA_026074375.1 Tanacetum coccineum | reverse complement strand
AGAGATAGCATTCATGCCTTAACACTTAGAAAAAAAAATCAAACATAACCTCCCTTTTGCCTCTCTATATGCTACGGCAATAAGCAAGCCCCCAACCAAACCCATATCAATTTTTATACAACCCATACACTTCTATATACACCTATTCTAAGATATACTAAGGCATTTGCAAGCATTGAATCACCATTTCCAAGTATTTCTCAAGTAAAAGAAAGTTAGGGTTTCTATTAAGAAAGCTAGGGTTTTCTTTGTGTAAGCTTGGATTTTGTGGCTAAACAAGGGTTTAGCACTTAATTATCATCATCATCTCACATCTTAAGGTCCACTTGAACTCTTTATGTTCTTATAATTTTCATTTTTATGCATATGATTAATCTATTTAGCTTAAATCACCATTTAGGATTATGAACATGTAAAGAGAAGTTTTTATTTGTTGTCATCATAATGTACACTTTATTATATCTTATGATGTTAATGACATCATGTTAAAATAGTCACACAAGTGATTTACACTCTTGGTTAAACATAAAAATGATTATGGGATAATTAGGGTTTTCATAGTTTCATGATATGTTTTAAGTTTAAGAAATACATAAGACATGTTAATATTGATTATGGACTCTTAATCATGTTAATAGAACACTAAAATAAAGTCTCATGGAAAGAAATACACTTATACACACTTGGTTATGTGTAAAAATAATTATTGACAAAACTAGTAAATTAAGGTTACTTAAGTAAGTTATGGTTTTAAAGTATGTTAATGGATTGTTAACATGGGAAACTTGGACACATAAGGACTATTATGGACAAGTAAATG
The DNA here is from genome assembly GCA_026074375.1 of Tanacetum coccineum. Classification (NCBI taxonomy): domain Eukaryota; kingdom Viridiplantae; phylum Streptophyta; class Magnoliopsida; order Asterales; family Asteraceae; genus Tanacetum; species Tanacetum coccineum. The sequence goes on along the minus strand of BQNB010157016.1, from coordinate 11,715 downwards.
CTAATATAAGGATGATATATAATATATATGATATATGGGATATGTGGTAAAATACAAAAGTAATAAAGTATAAAGAAAAGATCAAAAATGGATTCAACAAACTCAAGCAAACATTCTGTCCAAGATTCGAATTTTTACATATCCATTTTATATTTTTATAAGATAATACATTTCACGACGATTCCGAAAAGGTAAGAAACTTGTTAAACGGATTAATAACGAAAAAGTTACGTTAAAAACGAGTTATACGTTAATAAACGAAGTCGTAATAAAATGTTTACTATTCATGACAGAAAGTTATATTTTTATAAACCTCATAAAATTATAGAACTTTCAAAAACGAGAACGTCCTCGAAAGAATCACTAAAAACGGAGCTATAACGAATAAAATACGACATTTACGGGTTTTACGACAACAAAAACGATTTTTATAAAAGTCATATTTGTCGTGAACAGTAAAGGTTTACGCTGTTCACCAGAGGGTCAAAATATCGAAAATGTCAAATTATGATAACCTCGTCTTAATACGAAAAGATGGACATAAGAAACGCGAGAATCCGGTTTAAAACGCCAAAAGTTACGCAGTTTTACTTAAACGGTAATTAATTAAAAGTTTTAACTTATTAAACACAATTTTTACAAACCTTAGTTGTGAATTGAGCTATAAAGATATTTGTGGTTATCTAAAGTACTATATTACTAGGGAGTTTCATAATGAGGCCTCTTCGGATGGCGTATCGACGAGTTGTTGGATTTACGATTTAAAGTGTCCTAACTCCTCGAACGTCATGTCATGACCTCTTTAATTATGATAGCCGACACGATAGTACGAGGGTAGCAACTAAAGATTTGATTTTAATTACTTGGTACTTATTCGACCTATGATAATTTAGGTTGCATTCGATCTTTTACGTGACGCTTTATCTGCGGTATTTGGATTATCTGAACTCAAGGTGAGTTCATAGCCCCACATTTTTACGATTTCAATGATTTATAATTATGGGGTGGAAACATGCTTTGTTTTACAAATTGGACACAAAGTTTGATTACATGTTTGCTAAGTCACCGATAACCCAGTTAGCCCATTATCATGAACTGTCAATTGCATAGATGTAGTTGGGAATTACATTATGTGAGCGCGAGTGTTATTTAATAGATCTATTCGGGAAACGACCTCCCCGTTCGGGTGACTTGCTATCACCAAGAACGAACGATATAGCATGTCGAATTTTAGATGTTTCGGGTTAGAACATCATCACGGGCTGAGTAGCAATATTATGCGAACAAGATCGTTTTTTTTTTTATTTTTGAGCTTCTAGTGACATGAGCTTAGTGTAAATGTAATCTAGTTTTTGTGAGATCTGCATGTGTTGCATTATCACTAAAAAGTCTTGCGGTCCTACACATTATGATTTTATCAAACCTATGAATTCACCAACATTATTGTTGACGTTTTAAGCAATGTTTTCAGGAGATCAAAGGCAATGGGGATGCAAAGGATGCATTGTTGTTATATTTTGGGATTGCACGTTAAAGATTTAGGTGCTCAAATTTGGGGAAATGTTTGGTCAACTTTTGTAATATTCGACAATGAACAAGGTAAAGCTATATGCTTTTGTATAAATCTTTCAATTAAATCGATGTATCATTTTTAACGACTTTTTGTGTCGTTCATATTATATTCTAGATGCTATTGATCATGAAGTAACACGCCCCGGGCCCTTATTCCGCTGCGACCCAATTTGGGGGTGTTACACATTTGTCTTCCCGAATGACTAAATGAGAATAGGGGTATGAATTCTATCACGTGTACTCATTATCTTTCTTGTATATCTATTCATTCCCCTTGCTGGTTTCGATACCTCTAGAATCTGTAAAACTTAGTACGCACATATACTCGAGTTCGTGTTGAAGAATTGTATAAGGCTTAAATCATATTCTGTGAGAATCAACTAAAGTCTTAAATATACAAATAAGTCCATAAAAATTTAACAAATGACATCTAAAAGTCTTGAGTTAATATAAATTAACTCCCCTTTAAATTATTATCCGTCATTATTCAAAACTTTATCCGTTTATTCCATGACTTATTTTGAAAGACTATTTTAAAAGATTATTGGATGACACTTTCTCCCCTTAAATAATGACCCGTTTTCTATTTAAAGAGTTGTTGTCATTGTTTGAGTGGTTGAATTGTCTTTGAAAATCTTTTTGTGATTACTGAAAACACTGATTTGTTATGAAAACAACTTTTTACCAATAAAAATAAGATTTCTCTTATTTTGACACATAAGCGCACTGACGCGTACACTTATGGAAACATAGAAAGCACGGTTTGTGATGCAAAGTAATCACAAGCCTTTGCATGGTCATAAATTAAACCATGCCCGAGAATAAATTCCCATTGAGCGGTCAAGTTTCTTTTTTGGCGGAATACTTGCCTTTAACATTATGACTGGGTTGCTATCTGAAATAATAGCAAGCCATTTGGCATGTTTTGAAAATATTTGGAACTTCTTCTCGAACTTCATTTACAGGCTCGTATCATTATTGAATGACATTTATAAGACCGTAAATGTTATCGATTTTCAGAAGACATGCCATTATTACCTCTTTTTACATTTTCTCATTTTTTTTATTTTTTCTTTGGTTTTTAAAATTTTATATTTTTGTATTTTGTTTTTATAAAAATTTTGAAAAATGAAAAATCTTTTGGGTTTTTATGGTTTTAAAATATATACATATGATACAGGATATTTGAATAGGTACCACTGCTATTCATCAACTCTCATCTGCCAGTGATTTCAAGAGTCTTCGGCGTAAAACTTCGCATTCCTAGCTTGTTGATCAGAAACTAAATTCTTTTTCGGCCAAGAGCTTTAGTGAAGATGTCTGCCAGTTGATATTCCGTATTGACAAAGTAAAGTTCGATCACCCCATTCTCAACATGCTACTTGATAAAGTGAAATCTGATGACTATATGCTTGATCTGGAATGTGAACGTTGTTGCAGCATAGCAATAGTTGCTTTTGTTATCACAGTACATTGGAATATTTATTGGAAATCCAAAGCCTTTAGTGGTAAGCTGTGATCTCGTCCAAAGGATTTGAGCACAACAGCCGGACAAAGCAATATATTCAGCTTCCGTACTGGATATCGCAACGCTTTTCTGCCTTTTAGACGACCAACTAACAAGTCTATTACCCAAAAGTTGCATACTACCAGAAGTGCTACGGCGTGTATCTTGACAACTAGCATGATCCGCATCTGTAAATGCTGTTAGAGCAATCGAAGAATCCTTCGGATACCATAGACCCCGATGTACAGTTCCTTTTAAATACTAAAAGATCCTTTTTACCGCATTTAAGTGCTTTTTGGTAGGCCGAGCCTGATACCGGGCACACATGCATATAGTAAATTATAGGTCAGGTCTACTGGCTGTAAGATAAAGGAGGGTGCCAATCATACCACGATAGTGTGACGGATCTACGGCTTTCCCTTCTTTATCCTCATCCAGTTTGGATTTCTCCACCATTGGAGTATCTACTGGGTCACAAGAGTCAAAACCGTATTTCTTTAAAGATTCAAGGGCATATTTTGATTGGTTAATAAAGATACCTCTGGGACTTTGAGAAATCTATAATCCTTAGAAAAATGAGATTTTGCCCATTATTGACATCTTAAATTTTGAACACATGATTTTAGAAAATAGATCACAAAGTTCAGGTGTAGATGCAGCAAAGATAATATCATCGACATAAATTTGTACCAGAAGTAATTCCTTGCCGTCTCTGCAGATGAACAATGTAGGATCCACTGAACCTTTAGAGAAGTCTTGGGATATCAGGAAGGAAGACAACATATCATACCACGCGCGTGGAGTTTGTTTCAACCCATAAAGAGCTTTTTTTAGCTTGTACACATGATTGGGGTTTGTTTCAACCCCACCCACCTCTCCCCTAAAGAGCTTATTTCCCCCCCCCCCCCCACCGCCTCCCTCCCCCCTCGCCCCCCCCGCCTCCCCGCCCCCCACCTCTCCATCGACTGGCTAACATTAAACTCTTCTCGGAGATTACCATTCATAAACACTGTCTTTCACATCCGTTTGTGTAGACGTCCCATGTTTCTATGAGCAACAAACGCCGAGAAAAATCCTTATAGCCTCTCATCTTGCAACCCGGACAAAAGATCTTCAAAATCGATCCTCCATCTTGACACGGTAACAACGGGTATTACTAATCATGCTTTTGTTCTTCAAAATTCTCCCAGTTCGTCTAGATTCACTTTTGTAGATTCCACTTCCGAAAGTAATCACCATTCCTTTGTCTCGGTTCGGGGTACGAGTCCCATACTTCAAGTCGTTTGAACTCATAAGTTCTTCTTGATTCGCTTCAATCCAACAGCTTGAGTCAAGCTCTCTTTATACGTCTTGGGCTTCCCAACAGACAGTGAGGAAGCACTCTAGTACAGAAAAGAGGCTTGTCATGTTAATTGCGCCGAGTGGCAAATCTGGTCTTGCGAGTTCACTGATTTTATGTTTTCAAGTCGACTAATCCCTTAGTCTATTTGCTTTGTGTTCAGATTTGTGTCCTTTTTTATATTGATCAGGGTGCATAATTGTATGAATAGAATCAGTTGATGAAGATTGATTAGAGGGATTTCTGAATTAGAAACACCAAAGTACGATCATTACATATGAGCAACTTCATATCTGATTATCTTCTTCAACATCGTTCGTAGAATGACGAGAGGTTTGGTTGGGTGTTGTTGAGGAACTTACTTGGAGATGGTGCATCTTGGTCAACTGTAGTTGATGAAGGTGAACCGGTTGAGTCAGCAAGAACTTAGAAACAATTCACTTCATTAATGAGCTAAAAATTCAGGAGCTGGATGATCCAACACTGGTTAAAGGATAGAGAAAATTATCGAACCAACGTTGAAATAACATATCCCAGTCAGTTTACGAAGGTGGTACAAACGGTGTTGAAGGATGAGGGTTTGACACGAGTCATGAACTGATTGTTGCAGGAGTCATTTCGTAAAGTGCGGGTCCTAAACTGTTGTGTTTAGAAGCCATTGCAGTCAGCTCATCAAAGTCAACGTGAATGGTTTCAATTATTCGTCTGGTACGTCTGTTGTAAATCCGAAATGCTTTCTTCGTGGGTGTATTGCCAATGAAAATACCTATATCGGCCATCGGTTGTAACTTGCCCAAGTTCTTGCTATCATTCGTTGGGTAGCATAGTGCACTAAACACATGAAGATACGATAGGTCGGGAGGTTTGTTGTGCAGAAGCTTGTATGGTGTCTTACCGTGTCGACGACGTATCATGGAACAATTTTGGGTATAACAGGTTGTAGCAACAGCTTTGGCCCATAGAAATAAAGGAGCTTTTGCATAAATTAACATAGTGTGGGCTGCTTCAATTAACGTACGATTTTGTCTTTCAACAACACCGTTTTGCTGTGGAGAGCGGGCAACAGATGTTTCATGAGAGATGCCAACCTTCTTATAATATTCACGCAATGTCTGATTAACAAACTCAGTTCCATTATCTGTTCTGATGCGTCAGACGGTTTCCTTAAGTCGTACTTGGATCATCTTTAAAAAATTGATAATAAAAGCTGGAGCTTCATCTTTTGATCGCAAGCATTTTACCCATGTAAATCGAGAGTAATCATCGACAATAACAAGGATGTACTTCTTTCCATTGACACTCGTGACACGCATTGGTCCACACAGATCCATGTGCAACAGATAGAGTTTTTCTTGATTGGTGTCCTTAGATTTGGGTTTGTGGGGTTTTTTCGTGCTCTTGCCTAATGCACATGCAGAACACAAATGGTCCTTTTCAAACTTGAGCTTAGGGAGACCTCGAACAAGACCATGTCTGGCAAGATGATTAATAGCTCCGAAGTTCAAATGAGAGAGACGACGATGCCATAACCAAGACTTGGTTTTAGAGGCCTTTGACAAGAGACAGATAGGAGAGGACGCCTCCATATCCCAAGAGAGGAAGAGTGTATAAAGATTGTCCCCTCGAGATCCAGTTAATAAATCAACACCTTCTAGATTGCGAATGTAGCATGTGTATTGATGAATTGTCCCACAGAGAATAGATTATGCCCAAGTCCTTCAACGTAATAAACCCTTGAAATTGTAACATTCCCAATTTGATAGTCACCATAACCCATATCTTCGCTACATGATCAATTACCGATTAACTGTACCAAGAACTTATTGATGGAATTGGTGAGTGGAGCTATCTCCGGGGGTTTTTTTTCCAAATATTATGTCTTTGGAGCAAGCCGGAGTCCAATACCAGAGGACAAATTAGGCGCTGCATTCATCAAGAGAGGAAGATGGGAAACATTGGAAACTATGGATCCCAGGATTGACTGGAGTTCTGAAATGTTAGCAGTTACAGACTAATACCTTATAATTGTTAACAGGGAACACTAGTTGTAGACTTCCTAGGTTTTCCTTAAGTAAACAATGTGACGGACAGGTTTAGGTGTTTTATTATCTGAGCAGATGAGTTTCCTAAGTGGCATTCAGTAGTTGTTGGTATTCCTAGTTAAAGGGCACGAATTTACTACTATAGTGAAGGTTCCCGAACAGTAGTGTCTCTAGATATATCCAATATTGGTTAAAACCTTTTCTGTTGTTTCAAACTTTTATCTTTGAATTCTTTATTTAACAGATTCTAGATTTAGCACGAGCATTCACATTATGATAAATCAAGAACACACAGATCATGTTATCAAAAAAGCATGCAACCATTACACTTAACCACATTTAATGTCAGGAATTTTTTTATGCTTTAAGCTTGGAATGCTGCACAGGAGCAGTTCCTTTTGGTTCAACAACATGATCTTTATTTTTCAAACTAGATTTAACTTTCCTAAGGTGGGCTTTTACTTTATTCTTCAGAATTCTACTTTGTGTTTGCTGAATCTTATCTTTCTTTGTATTTGCTTGAGCTGTGATCCGTTAGCACTAGTAGACTGTTTTACTCATGTAGGACAGACAACATAGGTTCTGTTAGAACGCTAGGATTTGAGGTATGGCTTTTTTGTGTTTCTTGAGGATGTGACGGGCTCAGTGAATCTAACTCTTTTGACTTTGTTCATCGGGGTCACAACCACTAATTGTTCTCCAAAACTGTTGATACTAGGACAAGTTTTACTGATTTTAGAAAGCATCTCCTAAATTAGTTTAGTATACTTACAGGCAGATTCTAAGAGTAGATCTAAGGGATAATTAGCTTTAATATGATCGACTAGATCCCTAAGAACTGTGGCTTCTTCCTGAGAATGCTTAATATAGGCAGAGTGAGCTGTCCTTTTATTCAACAATTTGGGGGTTATTGGTTCCACATTAACTTGATGCAACTCTGGATCACTAGGGTGGTTTGAAACATTATGTCAATTTAGGAATTTTCATTTTAAGTTTCCTTAATTCATCCTTAAGTGCTGTTATTGCCAAAGCCTTTTCCTGAAGACTAGCATTTAAATCAGAAATTTCCGCAGACTTTATATTGACTTGATTAATTAAATCATCACATTGTTCTTTTGATCGAATACGTGCTGGTTTAATCGAGTCATAAAGTTGCTTATAGGTTTCAATCTCTTCTAAGTCCTGTTTGATCTTATCCTTATCCATTTTTCCACTTAGAGATTTAATTCTCTCTTTCAACTTCTTAATTACCGTGTCTTTCTCTTGGGACTAAGCTTTCAATTCATTTAATTCAAACAATTGATCAAAACTTGGAACACTTTGATTTGAAACAAAATTTTCCCTTTGAAAAATTTCTGTTTAAGTTGAGTGTCAATTTAAAGAGATGCAATATCGTTTCGCAAGAATGGTAAAACTTTTGAAACGTTTTCGTAAGTTTCTTTTCAACGAATCTGTTTGAAGCTCAGTCTTAGGTGAGTCGCTTTTGACATTCAGCACATTCTTAGAATATTATCCACTGAAGAATAGCAATTAAGTTCACTATTATCTTTGCTCATCACTTGTTCAAGAGTCGTAATGTTCGTTCAAAATTGATTCACTCTTAACTTCAAATGTTTTTGACTCAATACGATGTTGTTCCTATAGCCTATTCTATTTGATGAAGATATTTGGACTCAGAAAGTTCATCAACAAATGTTGGTTGAATGTGCTAATAAGTCCTTCAGAGCTTTTACAAATGGAATTATTTCATCCCTAAAACAAGCTTTTGTATGTTCAAACCCACGAACCCTTAGTGATAGCTGTGGGTATGGTTCTTTCTTTGACTTACCACATCAAAGTTAGCAAGATGGTGTTTAAGTTTCTTAAACTCGTTGGTAACCATGTTGACTTTAGGAAGTTCTTTTGGAACCTCAACATTGGTGGGTCTAATAGAAAGTGTGGGTTTTGAAGAATTCACAGAATTCTAAGACCAAAAGGCTTGTTCAGCAGATAATTCAGTTTATGGAACAAATTGTGTTGAAAAATATTTATAAAGTTGGTTAAGAGCAGCATAATCTATCGGTGTGGTATCAACTTGCTTTTCCTTTTCTAACATCATATTATCCTTATGTTTTAAAAGCATTTTGGAACGACTCTCTTCAGCCAGTGCTAAGGTCTCTTTTGAGTCAGGAATCACAATAGGATTAGTTTGAACAACAATATCACCAACATATAGCTTTGGTTTTGAATGCTAAGCTTTCTGCAGATAGAATGGATTTTGAAAACCTAGAGCTTGTTTAGTGGTATTATCATAGAAAAACTGAGGTTTCGTCAACATGTGAACAGTTTGTGCAGATTGATCTCTTTTAAAAACAATATTATCTAGATGTTTGATCTGCTTTTCTAGAGCTATTTCTCTATCAATGTTCCTAGATTCTTCTTTCTTAAAATCATTTTTTAGAAGAGTAACCGTTTGTAATAAAGATTCCTTTTCTTTTAAATGTTCTGAAAGAGTTTGTTTAATAAGATCAATCTCTACAGGATGTACACATGTGTCTAAAACATTTATCCTTACTCTTAAGGTCAACATTTGTCTTCTTTCAAACTTTAAACTTGTTCCTTATAATCTTTCAAGCTCAGCAGTTAAGGTATCATTGACACTCTTATTTTCTAGATTTATCTTGGTACAATTAGCAACTTGGGTTTTTAGTTGTTCAATCACAGATAATATTAAATCATCTTGTTGTGCAGAGGAGTTAGATATCTGAACAATTGCTTGTTGTGATTCAATCACATACTGAGAATAAGGAATGATATTGCTATCACTGGTTATTAATTTTTTTTTAATTTTTCAGTCTTTGAATGATTCACAACATTCGACTGTTGAGAAGACGACATCACCTGTGATAGCTTGAGTTACCGGCATTATTATCCTATTTCATGATTGTGTATCTCAGCAAGAGCATCTGAACCATAATGAGATAAATTCGCCATGAGGAGCAACTTGGCAGACGCTTAGTTCGTCACAATCTAAAAATCATATGCATCCAAATCTCAGTTGATAAAGCACATGTGTAGTAATGATAGTCAGTGTGCCTAAACCTTCAGGAATTATGGGATCTGCCAGGAAAGCCTAGTTCCTTCTCATTTAAAATTTGGGACCATGTGAATGAGCCTTCGTACCACAAACACTTTCTCCTTCATAACCATGAATCATCCTTTTTCTACTTTGGTTTGGTTGCACTGTCTGGACAGTGAGCTTTCCCTTTGCATTTGTAGCAAATAACACATCCTCTGTTTTCAGATGCTTCACTTGCTCCTGGAGCGTAAGTCTTGAAGACCCGCAGCAAAGAAGTTTGCTTCCCTTGAATTGGTTGTAGTGTCACTCTTCCATTATTAATGGTAGCTTGTTGCCTAGGGTTAGACGAGTTTCTCAGCAGATTATTGGCAGTGGGATAACGGGAGGTGACAACTGTAGTAAAAAATGACATCATGTGATTGATGGCATCAATGGGAATCATCACCTTTCTGGAACTTTAGAACAATTATACGGAGTCTTTATTGATGAAAATTTCTAGATTGTTGGTTAATTTGGGGGATATTCCAATTGAGGGATGGATGATGATGGAGAATAAATGTTGTGGTGAATTGATGATTGAAAATCATTGGATGGATAAGTTACTGAAAGATGAGGTATTGGTGATTGATTGATTGAGTAATGTTGAGATTCAAAAGGTGATCCATACTGTGAAGATTGATGAGGTGAGACAAATTGTTGATGTTGAGAGTTCTGGTAAGAGTGCTGATGAGATTGATAAGGAGACTGTGTCATTTGGTGAGATGCAACTAAAGCAAGAGGATCAGAGCTGCGTTCATGCATCAATCGAACTTCATTTGCATGTCGTTCATGTTGTTCCAAGTGAGCATGAATCTGATCAACATTAGTAGTATGCAAATCTTTGACCAACTTAACATCAGTAACGAATTTGCTCCATTCAGCAGGAAGAGTGTTCAGAAACTTGGTATTGACTTGAAATTGCTCCAGTGGCATCTTGTAAATATTCATATCATTGAGTAGCAGAGTGAATCTCAAGTAGTACTCGTGTAACGACTCTCCTTTCTTATATGTAAACTTATCAAATTCATCGTACAACTTGCACTCTCGTTCTTGCTTTGTTAACGACGTTCCTTGCATGAGCAGTCGGATTTTCTCCCAAATATCCTTGGCTACACGATGTTGACTGACAAGAGCATAAATTTCAGTTGGAAGGCCTTGTAGAATGATGTTTATTGCTTTGATGTCACAATCAGCTTGAATGGTTTCTGCAGGAGTTAATTCAGTATATTCCTTTGGTCTGGTGACACCATCCACTGTAATTGTTGGCCAAACAAGTGGACCTTTTTCAACCGAAGCAAGAATCATTCTACCATGAGGTCTATTCATCATATAAAGTTCCATTCTGCTTTTCCACGAGTCATACAAGTGCTTTTCAAGCATCGGTGGTTTATTGTCACCACCCGAGAGAAGTGACTTATCAGCAAGAGTCGTCATTGAGAAATTTGTATGTTAAAAGATCACTTGTTTGATCGAACGGTGGTAGAAAGAATTTGTGTTTAATTAAGATGTCTTTTAAGTGTTTTAATTCACGAAACTACACGGGATTTTACAATTCTTGACAAAACCGGGAAAAACAAATAAATGTTTCACGGGATTTTACAAGTCAACGAAATAAACCGTATAATTTTGAAAACTTGAGTTGTTCGGTTCCAACTAGTGGAAGTTGTTCGGTTTCAATTGTAATTGAGTTGTTCGACTTCTACTATAATGGAGTTGTTCGACTTCTACTATAGTTGAGTTGTTCGACTTCTACTTAAGTTGAGTTGTTCGACTTCTACTAAAGTTGAGTTGTTCGACTTGAGTTGTTCGACTCAGTTTTTCGACTTCAGTTGTTCGACTTCCACTGTTTCGAAACCTAAAGATTTAAAAACATAAAAGACACCTTTTTGATGATTGTTTTGCAAAAATACTTATACAACTAGTGATACTAAACCTACAGGAACAAGAAAAATGAAAACTTTATGGTTTTTAAGCCAAAAAATTTAAAATCAAGATTTTGCTCTTTATAAGATTTCCGAACACAAGAAATAACAAAAATGATGTTTTCTAAGCTTGTACACATATATCATAAAGATACTAGATCAGATTTACCAAGGTAAATATTATTTTAGTGTACACAATAGCTTTGAAATCAAAGAAAAATAAGAAATAAAAAACG
>BQNB010157015.1:0-12488 GCA_026074375.1 Tanacetum coccineum | reverse complement strand
GGATTTTAAATAGATTAATTTAGTTTTTAATTCATAAAAAATCATTAAAAAGCCAAAAAAATATAATTCCTTTTTAGAAAATTTTATTTTATCATTTCAATGGTTTAGAAACTAAGTTTGCATTTTTAGGGCTTAATTTTGATATAGTTGATAATTTAGCGCGTTTTTAGGATTCCCGTTTTGCGTTTTTAGTTTAATTTTAGTGCCCTTAATTGTTTTTAGTTTAAATTGCCTTAATTTTCTCGTAAAACTAGATCCCAATCAAATTTGTCCTATTCAAGCATCGATTCTCAAAACGACTTTTGACTTTCCATTGCATTCCTTATCGGGGAAATGACTAGGGAATCATACTCCCGGATTACAATAATTGTGATTTTTTGATTCCTACCCTCTTATTTTTATATATTATATATTATAAGTATATCTTATATTTATATTTATATATTATATATTTTTAAAAGGTGTAGATCAGAAGTGATCAGTTTTTGGCGCCGCTGCCGGGGAGGATTGTCTACGATTGTTGAAGCCGTTTGAAAATTTGTGTTTGAAGATCCTTCCGAGTGAAGTTATTTTGTTTATTTTCATAAAAAAAATACAAAAAGATTTTTCTTTTCTTTTATTAGTATATATAATATAAAAAATTTTTGAGCGTTTATGTATTTTGTGTGTAAGTAATTAATAGGTAACGTAAATACGTATTCATATATTAGGTTTTAGAGTTTGAAGAGAGGAAATGTAGTTTAGAATCTTAAAAGAAACGAACTTTCTATTTTTGAAAAGTTAGGTTAATAGATGTGGAAAATAATTTATTCTAAAAAGTCTATAAATTGCTAAAGCGAAAAGGAAATGCGCAAACCAGCTAAGGAATTTATAAAAAACATAAGGTGAAAGCAGAGTAATTAGTTAATTAAAAATTTTAACGTAAAGACTACTAACAATAAATAAATACATAACTATATATATCAATAATAGTATTAATATAATCTAACTATAGATACACCTTCAATAGTATATAGGTGGGATTTGCCGCCCAAAAAAAAAGTAAAAAAAGAAAGGGAAATCCAAGCCTAATAAAATAGGACTCTAATTTAGGAATTATCCTAGGATTATTCTAAGGCCTATAAATATATAATACCATCTCCATAACCCTCTCTCATATACTGTTTGACCGATCCAAGAGAAAAAGAAGAAGAGAAAAATTTAGGGTTTTGATTTTGTGAAGGAAACAAGCTTTAAGGTATGTTTAATTAATCTTTGTTAGTTATTAATCATTAAAAACATGTAATAATTATTATATGGGACAATTAGGTTTCTATAAATCTGTAAAATAATGATATTAATCATGTCATAATGAATAGGTTTAATTGTAATCGTATGTTATGATCGGTTAGGTTAATTCTGTTAAAAACTTGATATTAGGTTTGAGCAGAATTTTAGGTCGTGTTGTTCAGATGATATCTCATGATTGATAATGATATTTTTGATGAATCTTATGTCTAAATTGTAGTCAAGAGAGTCTACTTTCCAAAAAGTCTGGCCTCGAACGATTTTGAGTTCGGTAAGTCATTCAAATATTCTTTTCAAGAAAAGTTTTCAAAACAGTAAATACGGGTCAGATTTGGGTCTGATTTCGGTGAGTAAAACCCCTACTTAAAATTCGAATTAGGATTAGCCCTTTTACATAAGTCAAGTTCTATGTGTCTATTAAACTTCCATAAATTTTTATCCTCTGATTTATTTTCTAAGTATGGTGTTTAGGTCCAAACTTTTTAGTGTGCGTGCAGGTCCGAATTGGGACTGTTTTGAAGTTTGATTTTATTTGAGATGGTTACACATATAATTAATACTTGGGAATCTCATGGTAGTTAGTAAACACATAAGGGATCATGTGTGATTTTTGGTATGAATTATGAGAGTCATTAAGTAAGGGTTTTAGGTACGTAAAGTCACACTAAAATTCAGTTTTGATTAAAAAGGAGTTGTTTAATATAATGTGTTAATGAAGCGGTTAAGGTTGGGCATGGTGTCGGGGTGATCCATGATAGGACATTAAACACCTTATACATCCATCATATGATTGTTACATGTGCATTAAGATTTTGGCTTAGTAGCGTGTAACACGAGTTATTTTTGTTGTTAGATTTGTGCTAGTTGTTTGTGAAGCTTTTTGTTGGAATTTTTTGGAAAGCTGTAGGATCCCTTTAACACATACACTTCATATCATACACGAATCTAGATCAAAAAAAGATAGAGTGGGAAGATTTCTAGATAGAGAAACAAGAGAGAGGTTAGAGAGAAAAGAGAAAAGAGATAAATGAAATATTATAAATGAAATTCAACTTTTGTTTCCTAGGTGGAAAAGTTACTTATATACCCCGACACATTAAGTGACGTTGGGGATATTTGACTAGGACCCGGGCTCGGGTTTTGCTTGGGATTAAACCCGAAACATATACAATATTAGATTAACTATCGAGCCCGATTCCCGATACTTTCCTATTACAACGTTAACTAATTGATTGACCGAGACGAAAATACATAATTGACGAACTTCTTGTTCGACTCAATATTTTGAGGCTAACAATCTCCCCCGAAGTGAGTTCATTGATGACACTCCTTCATGATATCAATGAGATTTCTTTTGTCGTTAAGCTCATGTGGTCTTGGTCTTTCTCTTTGTTCTTAGTTGTAGGTTTGTTCCTTCATGCTTTGTGATCTTGACTTTGAGCCTTTGTCATTGTCTTCATCGTCTTTGCCATCTTGCAATCTTGTGTCTTTGGCCAACATTCTCATACTATGCCTCGTCTTGAAAGCTTCAAATCAGAGTTAGCGAAAGTCTTTGTCTTTAAATCTTGAACTTTCATGATAGATTGTCTTTATAGAATGAGCATGAATATGTGGTAATGAATCGACTTTGGTTGATTGGGATACTGTCACCACCATTTTAACCTGTAGGTTTATTGTTTACGCTTTATGTTTCCGCCTTGGCGGGGTGTGGCAACATGTCATCACTGACTCTAAATGGAGCCTGCTTCTTTGCCAAAGCCTCAAAGCTATAAATTGGCTATGGCAGAATATGGCTAGCACATCTTAATTTTAAAAACATTAAAAACTTGAAAAACAAAACAAAGTTCTTAGTCTCCTTCACATAGTTTGTTCCAAAGGATATAAACCTTGATCAACATGTGAAAAGGGAAGCTCCGGAGAGCTTCATTTCAAAATAAGCCAAAACTTCTCTATCAAGATGTTCTTGCATCTTCTTCTATGGGGATTTGTTTGGACAGTCAAGTCCAATGTCCATAAATCATGAGACAGTTAATCCCTAGTCATTGTTGGATGAGTACTGCAAGGTACACATGGGTTCATCTTTCTCAAAAAGAAGAAAAGAATGAAGAGTCAAGCGCCCTAATATGATTATGTCTTTTGTCAGGATGGTTGAAAACCAAAATGATGTTAAAGTCAAACAAATTAGAACTATGATAAGGACTGTGTTTAGAATATCTTGAGCTTGAGAGGTTTCTGTGAGGAGAAGGAATTTCTCAGAACTTCTCTTCTCCCTATACACTTGAACAAAATGGTGTAGCTGAAAGGAAGAATATAACTCTCATTGAGGTTGCTAGAACAATGCTGAATGAATCAGTAATCTCTAAGCATTTTTGGACTGAAGCAGTCAGAATAGCCTGTTATACTTAGAACAGATCAATCATTGTCAAAAGACATAATAAGGCTCCCTATGAGATATTCAGAGAAAGAATCCTTGATATCAGCTATTTTTGTGTGCTTGGATGCCCTGTGTTTATTCATAATCACAAGGATCATCTAGGAAAATTTAATGCCACGGCTCATGATGGTTATTTCTTAAGATATTCTTTTGTCTCAAAAGCTTCCAGAGTCTTTAACACAAGAAGACAACAAGTTGAGGAGACTTAATACATTAGAGGATGAGATTGGAATTGATGATTCCTCTAAATATCCTCCTGATGAATTTATTCATGAGGATGATCCATCTAGAAAATATCAAACAGATTTTGATATCTCATACTATGTTATTCCTCGTGGTCATTCACTCTCTGAACTTACCTAATAAAATCATGTCCCTGCAGCAATTGCTCCAAATGAGCCTGATATACCTCTCACTGAGGATACTGAAGGTCCTCCTGATCTAATCAAAACTAAAAGGACTCATGAACAAAATGTTCAGAATGAACAAACTATCACCCAACCCACTGAAGTAATCAGGGAGCAATACTGAAGTCAAATATCTATTTCTGAATCTTAGTCCTATGTCTCTTATTATATCCAATCAATCTCTACAAGTTTCATCTGTACCTCGACTCATAACACACCACCACAAGTTGAGCACCAGAAAATAAATTCGACTAACGTTCTTGGAATTCCCTCTACAGGAGTAAAAGGTGCCTCAGTAGCTAGCAGGTTAAGCTAGGAGCAATACAAAGAAAGATAGGACCCTGCCAGCTTCAAAGTGCCTTGAATCAAGTATTAAGCCCTATTCTAGGATGATAATTCGAATGAGAAACATTAGATGTATGATTCTAGTATTTGCTATAAGCGTACTGTAATTAAATTCTAATTCTAATACTACTTGCAAAACGTTATATACAAATCTAATTTTTGTTAATCATGATCTAGTGTTGTGCGTTCTGAGATGTGTGTGAAAGCAATCCTTTGCCATCTGAAGATATGGCGTGGTTAGCAAGTTAAGCAAGTTTGGAAGGCCACAGGGAAATTGTTTACCACTATCGGCCATCAGTGGCGACCCACTGGCAGACTATTACCTTTAGGAGATCAGTGGCCTTTAACTAGGAATACTCCACCTAAGGTCTTGCCTACAAAACAATGGAAGCCCACTGGTAGACTTCTCCCGTTAGGAAGACAGTGCCCTTTAGTTAGGTCTACTGCTCTTAAGAGTGACTGTTTGCCAGCTGATCCACAGGAAACTATTGCCCCTGTAGCGTATAATCTTGCGTGCACTAACCAACCGGACCCCAATTGCAATTGGGGATCCAATGTATCCAAATCTCCATTTTCGCCTTTGTTCAAATGCAGGTTGTACAGATCGTTCTCTGGTATTTGGACTCAGGCTGCTCAAAACATATGACTGGAGATCGCTCACGGCTCAGGAATTTCGTGAAAAAGTTTATTGGGACTGTTCGATTCGGAAACGACCATTTTGGTGCAATTATGGGATATGGGGATTATGTCATTGGTGACAGTGTAATTTCCAGGGTATACTATGTAGAAGGACTTGGACACAACCTTTTCTCTGTCGGTCAATTTTGTGATTCAGATCTTGAAGTTGCCTTCAGAAAGCACACATGCTTCGTCTGAGACTTAGATGGTGTCGACCTTATTAAAGGAAGTCGTGGTACAAACTTATACACCATTTCTGTTGAAGATATGATGAGGTCCTCTCCCATTTGCTTACTATCTAAAGCCTCCAAGAACAAATCCTGGTTGTGGCATCGCCGTCTGAATCACTTAAACTTCGAAACCATCAATGATCTTGCTCATAAAGATCTTGTTAGAGGCTTACCTCGGTTAAAGTTTGAAAAAGATCATTTGTGTTTCGCATGCCAACTTGGAAAGATCAGGAAAGCTACCCACCAACCCAAGTCGATTAACACCATTATGGAAGTTCTACACACCCTTCACATGGATTTAGGCAGACCGCTATGAGTACAGAGTATTAATGGGAAGAAATACATTCTAGTAATCGTCAATGACTACTCCAGGTTTACATGGGTGAAGTTTTTGAGATCAAAGGACGAGACTCCAGAGTTTGTCGTCAATCTGTTCAAACAACTTCAAGTTGGTCTCAATAAGACTATCAGGAACGTGTGAACTGATAATGACACCGAATTTGTCAACAGAGACTTAACTGCTTATTATGAAAGCGTCGGCATAACTCACCAGAAAACTATTCCGAGAACTCCTCAGCAGAACAAAGTTGTCAAATGACAGAACCGCACTCTTGTGGAAGCTGCTCGGACTATGCTAATCTTCTCTAAAGCTCTGATGTTTCTTTGGTCAGAGGCTGTTGCTACTGCCTGTTACACCCAAAACCGGTCCTTAATACATACTCTTCATAATAAAACCCCATATGAACTTGTGCATGACAAGAAACCAGACCTTTCTTTTCTTCGTGTCTTTGGGGCTCTCTGCTACCCAACTAACGATAGTGAAGATCTTGGTAAATTGAAAGCTAAAGCAGACATTGGGTTCTTTGTTGGTTACGCACCAAACAAGAAGGGTTACTGAATCTAAAACAAACGAACCCGCCAAATCATAGAAACTATTCACGTTACATTTGATGAGCTAACTTGGCAATTGGCTCTTGTACACCCCAGTCTAGGACCCGCACCTAACTTTTTGACGCCTGGACCTATCAGTTTAGGACTCGTTCCTAATCCTGCTCCTGCAATACCTTACATACCTCCTACCAATAAATAATTAGAGATCCCGTTCTAGCCGATGTTTGATGAATATTTTTAGACTCTAACTGTTGATCGACTGGTACCCCCTGTTCCCGCAACTTATGTTCCAGCCAATCCAACAGGTCTATCGGTATCCATATCTGTTGATCAAGATGCACCCTCTATAACAACCTAAAATTTTCATCAATGTAATATCTACCTATTTTCTTATGATCACATTTGTACGAGAAATTTTTCGCTTTATTACATTCTATTATGTAACATTGTTTACATAACGAACTAAACGAGCTCACGCAACCTACCTATGCCATCTATATCTATGTTTATATCATGCAAACATTCTAATATGTAAAGTCTATATTTTAATATCATTTTTACCAAGTACATTATCCATTTACAATGTTATATCTAAACAGGCTTTAAAACGTTAAATGTTTATATCAAAACCCTAATTATATGTAATGTATACATATAAAGTGAATGTACAAGTATTCAAGGCATGTGTACAAGTATCATAGCATAACATTTGAATAACTTTTCCCTCTAAAAACAATGTACAAGTCATTTAAGCCCACTATATAAGTTCATTAAGCATGACATTCAAAATATCCGTTTTACCACCGTTTTCATTCTAGATTTCATACTACCTCTTTTGTACAAGCTACTACACTCAATGTACAACTTCTAAACCTTAAACCTAAACCCCAATTCATTCTAAAACCCTAAACCCTAAAACAAATCCGTAAACCTTAATTTCACTTAAACCTTAAAACTAAACCCTAAAACTTAATCCTAAGCCCTAAACCCTAATCTTACACACTAAACCATAATCCTAACACTAATCATAAACCTTAACCTATCCTAAACCCTAGCCCTAACTCGAAATTAAACCTTAAAAACCCTAACCGGGCCCTAAATGGACCTGATATACCTTTTCTTCCTTTTTGACCCATTTTAAACCAACCTAGCACCTCAAGCACCTCTATGACTAAGCAACTACCTCCTTAAGCAGCTTACAAGCACCTCCATCACAACCCTTAAGTACCAAGACTTGCTTTGTCACCTCCTTGTCTCCCTAGTTTATCCGTGGCCTCCAAAACCCTCTCCACATCTCCTATCTAGCTTCTAGCTCTTAATACTCACACACTAGCTCTTCTTTATCATCCCTAGTAGCCCTAGATATTTTACATCACATAAACTTAGACACCAATGGTGTTTTCACCCTATAAATACATGAACCAAGCACCTTATTCATTTCATCCCACACAACTCATCTCACACCCTCAAATGGAATTCTAACCCTTCCATAGCAGCAATAGAAGATCAAGAGAAGTCCTAAGCTCATAATATAAGCCAAGAAGCAAGAAAAACAAAGTCTTGAAGCCATTTCTAGCCGTACGGATCATAAAACCCCATTTCAACCCATTTTAGCTCAAGTAAGCCTAAGATCTTGTTCCATAAGCTTATAATCTATATTAGAGTGTTCATAATACTCTTAAGATCATATATGAACTCTTGTTTGAAGCTTTGAATCCTCAAACCCATGTGTTTTTGATAAAAACCCTAAAAATGACCCGTTTTGATTTTCTAGCTAACAGATCCTTTTTCTAAACTTTTGTTACATTAAAACTTCTTATTTTAGCTTATACTAATAAGCTATAACCTGCAAATATCATTTGGAATCCTAAAATAAGCTTGAATGGCATTTTGGACTTGTTTTGCAAAAGTATTCCATGCAAGGGGTATATATTGTAACTTTCTGAAATTAATAACTAGAGGGGTTGATAATGTGATTTTCTTAAAGTTATAACTATAAGGACCTATTTTTCCAAATTTCAAAGTTAAAGGTTTAATATATATATACTTTTTATATAAAGGACTAAACTTATAAAAGTTTATAAACCAAGGGTATATATTGTCAATTTTGCAAAATTATAAAATATTATATTTGTATATTAATTATAAAAATATATATAAATATTATAAAACTTGATTTTATTAAAACCCGATATATTTATCGTTATTAATTATCGATCGACGCTTTATAAATCAAATACGTTATATAATTAACGTAATTTATCATCAACTAACTTTTGAAGAAACTTAAAACTATAATATATCACGTTACTAGGGAGCTTCATGTGAGGGGTTTTCATTTGGGTATACATTTTGATGAGTTTGCTGGATTTACAATTTAAAGTGTCATGGCTCCTCAAACGTTTACTACATGACCTCTGAATTATGATGGCCCGAATAGTGATACAATATTTCCATAACATTTCAATCAAAATGATATTACATAAAACATATTCAATCAAACTAAGACTTGACATATTACCCAGGTTGTGTGACGAAGCCGTTACTTTCATTTCATATACTTTTGCCATCAATCAGATTTCACTGTACTGTTAAGGTGAGTTCATAGCCTAACATTTTAAATCTTTTGAATGTTTTATAAACCCGCGAGGGGGATAAATGCTCAATTGTTTTTAATATACACAAGTACTTAAAACCGATATTGTGAAGTTCATAACCTCGCCTTTACTTATTTACATACTTTTTAAACCCGTGAAGGGGATACATGCTTGTTTACAAACTCTTTTACATACTCGTTTATTTTATAACAATGTGATTACTTTTCATAAACTTAGTGAAGTTCATAACCTCGCCTTTACTTATTTACATGTTTTATAAACCCGAGAGGGGGATACATGCTTGTTTACAAACTCTTTTAGATACTCGTTTATCTTATAACAATGTGATTGCTTTTCAAGGATATTGTAAGTTCATAGTCTCGCATTTCAATCTTTTAAATGTTTTACAAACCCGCGAGGGGGATACATGCTATAAACCATGAATGCAAGTATTTTTCTGTATGCTATCCTAATACATTATTACCTAAGTCCTTACTTTTACCATTAAGACCCCATTATCATGAATCGTTAATTACTCTTCGCAGTGAGCGCGAATGTTGTGAATAGATCTATTTGGGACTGGACTCCCCGTTGGTGTACCTATACTTTCAGTAACCAATAACACTTCATTAGAAATATCTTTGCGGGTGTTTGGAAAAGGCACCCGTTGGGGCAATAACTTGTGATTATTAATACCCCAAGGCTTCGGTGTCATAAGCTTAGGGCAATAATAATGTTTTCTATGATAATTGTACATGCATGCAATTATTACAAACTATGGGTGTATAACAACGTAACCCACTACTGAACTTGCATTCAAACTATTTAACTTAAACCTATATACTGTTTTTCATGATAATTGTATTCGTTGCAATTATTACAAACTATGGGTGTATAACAACGTAACCCACTAATGAGCTTGTACTCAAACTGTTTATCATAAACCTATGAATTTCACTCAACCATTGTGTTGACCTTTTTAGCATGTTTATCTCAGTAAATTGGGCAACTTATGGCACGGAGTGGCATGGACTTGAAGATGGCAAAACTGTTATCAAACTCTATGATTCTAGATTTTTAGGACCTCTCCTTTTGTAAAACTCTAATATATTATTGAATGATAACTAAATTTTCCAAAACGTCTCTTTTGAGTCGTTTTCTATGATTATGACTATTATACTATGAAGTAATATCCCAAATTAGCTTCCGCTGCTATATGTCAAAAAATGGGGGTGTTACAGATTGGTATCAGCACCATGGTTATAAAGAACAAAGTCGAAACCTAAACTATAACTACTTTTCTTTTTCCATCCAAGAAAGTCCTCCGTGCCGCTACATCTCCCGAATAGTATGTAAAGATATATAACTATTATACTATTTGTTGATAGAAATAATGCCTAAAAACATTATTAATATTTTTCACATCCTTACATTTTGATAATCACAAAATATAAAAGCATTCAATATAAAATTAAACATAAACAAGTAATTAGTAGTAAATATTCATTTCAAAAATAATATCACTTAAAGGTATGAATAAAGAAATGCTTAATGCATTTTATGATCAAAGGAAATTTTTATCCAACCTCATAATTTTATAAAATGTTGTAGACATTTTTATAAACATTACAAAACATTTTCTTCAATTAAAATAAATGTTTTATTCAAAATATACATTTTGAAATTCAAATTTTCGGACCTAAAACAGCTAGAAAAGTTCCAGAAAATTCCCCTACACAAAAGACAAACTGGGGAGCCTCTAGCCTAGGGCGACCCCCTTAAATACACGGGCGACCCTCTTAATTTTAAGGGGACCGCCCCCCTATTTAAGGGGACCGCCCATAGACTGATGCTCCTCTAGTTTGTCCTATAAATACTGGACTTTTCCCCACTATTTTCTCACCTTTTGCACTCATTCTTTCTGTTCTAAAACAGCCCATACTTCTCATTAAAATCCTTTGATCATTTAATCATAAAGCTTTGTTTCCAAGTGATCCAAGCTTAATTCCTCAAGTGCAAGAGAAGAATACTTCCATCATCAAGTGAAGAAGTATTACACCCAAGTGTATATTCCAATCCTATTGCATCCACATCATATCTTGTAAATCATTTGTAAATCTTGTAAAGTTGTGTAGTTGTTAGGTTTTGGTGATTGTTGTAAGTATAGTTGGATCTTGGTGATTCTTTCTAGTGGTGTTAGATAGTTGTGACATAAGTAGTGTGGTGAGGAGAAGTTGTGAAGGTGTGAAGTTGTGAAGTTGTGAAGGTGTGAAGAAGTTGTGTAGTTGTGATCAAGGTGTGAAGCTAAGTTGTGTAGTGAAGTTGTGAAGTAGTCGTGAAGTTGTGAAGTCGTGAACAAGTCGTGAAGTTGTGTTGTGATAGATTGGTTCTAGCTAAGATTAGAACTCGACATCTAGCTTAGTGTCGGAAATTGATATAAGCAACGTTGTGTACGGTTTTCTCCGCCATAAAGGAGCTTGTTGACATAGTGAAGAAAACTCTCGAGTTAGGTGCTCGGGGAGTGGAGTAGGCCGAAGAGGAGCTTCGTAACCGAACCACTATAAATCCTTGTGTTGTGGTTTGATCTTTCCAACTCTTATCTTTTATTTGCTTCTACATATTTATATTGTTCATATTATGCAAGTATTGAATTCACAAAAAGTCGAATCTAAGTTTTCATAAACAAACATAAACATTAAATAAAAAAAGCGGTAAACTATTCAACCCCCCTTCTAGTTTTCCACAATACTGTTAACAAACAGCCTGAGGGGGCACTTTCTAGCTTATTTTTAAGCTAGAAAATGGATCCTTATGGCTTAGGGACTTATCAAACTTTAAAGCTTATACAATAAGCTATCTAAATCAGCAATTAAAAAGCATTTTGAAAATCAAATGAGTTGTGAAAAAGCAATTGATCTAGAGTCTCTTGGAATACGTACTATACTATACTATAATTGATTTATACTTTCAACCCTAAGAAGTTGATCGTCAGTGATATAAGTAATGTGGTGAGGAGAAGTTGTGAAGGTGTGAAGTTGTGAAGTCGTAAAGGTGTGAAGAAGTTGTGTAGTTGTGCTCAAGGTGTGAAGCTAAGTTGTGTAGTGAAGTTGTGAAGTAGTCGTGAAGTTGCGAAGTCGTGAACAAGTCGTGAAGTTTTGTTGTGATAGATTGATTCTAGCTAAGATTAGAACTCGACATTTAGCTTAGTGTCGGAAATTTATACAAGCAACGTTGTGTATGGTTTTCTCCGCCATAAGGGAGCTTGTTGACATAGTAAAGAAAACTTTCGAGTTAGGTGCTCGAGGAGTGGAGTAGGCCGAAGAGGACCTTCGTAACCAAACTACTATAAATCCTTGTGTTGTGGTTTGATCTTTCCAACTCTTATCTTTTATTTTCTTCTACATATTTATATTGTTCATATTATGCAAGTATTGAATTCACAAAAAGTCGAATCTAAGTTTTCATAAACAAACATAAACATTAAATAAAAAAAAGCGGTAAACTATTCAACCCCCCCTTCTAGTTTTCCACAAAACTATTAACAAACAGCCTGAGGGGGCACTTTCTAGCTTATTTTTAAGCTAGAAAATGGATCCTTATGGCTTAGGGACTTATCAAA
>BQNB010157013.1:0-15204 GCA_026074375.1 Tanacetum coccineum | reverse complement strand
ACAAAAAATAATACATCAAGACAATATTTGAAATTCATAAAAAATAAACTTATATCATATATATATATAATACGAATGCATGAAATAAACTCACCAATATATATCATGATTGTAATATATGTATAATAAAATAAAGTATTTTTACAATGAAAGTGTATATTACTATTAACAAGTTTTTAAGTAAAGAAAAAGTAATTTAAAAAAAATTATAATTATAATTATAATGTATTTTAGAGTTGTAAATTTATATTACATAGTTATTTGTATATATATAACATATTCAAGGTTTATGAATGATATAATTTTAAGTTTAAGGTGGACATATATGCAATTTTTAAATTTTTAAGAGGATATATATGCAATTATAAGTTTAAGTTGGATATATATGCAATTTTGAGCTTTTGCAGGGATATATATGCAATTCCCCAAAAATTATGTCATCGACGTAAATTTGCACAAGTAGAATGTCCTTCCCGAATCTTATCGTGAATATAGTGGGGTCTATAGCACCTTTAGTGAAACCTTTGGATATCAGAAATGTCTAGAGTTCATCATACCAGGCTCTTGGAGCTTGCTTCAATCCATAAAGTGTTTTCCTGAGACGGTAGACCTTTTTCGGATGGTCAGGATCAATGAACCGGTCTGGCTGACTAACATTGATAACGCTCAAATAGAATATGTTTTTGGGAGCGTATTTATGCTTTTATATAAGATATTTGGCTAAATAGAGAACTTTTATTATTCATATTATGCAAAGTGAAGTCTACATGTTTGTAGTTAGCCAAGACGAGAAAATGAGAAAAAACCATGAAGAAAATGACTTTTGAAGATTTCTCGACAAGATAAGCTTTGATAAGGAGTTTGGAAGCCCATTATAGCCTAAATACAAGTGTTTAATCCATTTACAAGTTATATGGGCCAACCCAACCAAAAGGGAAGAAAATGGAGAAGAAATGACAAAGAAAACACTACTTTATGTTTTGGAGCAAAGCCCCAGCCGCCCAGGCTGGTAAGGAGTTGCCCAAGCTGGTAGAAGCCAACGAGCCGCCCAGCTCAAGCTCTAGCCACCCGGCTAGCCATGTTTTTCAATTACAAAAGTGCCAATTATGGAAGAATTAATGAACCATTAAGCTCCAAGTTCAATCATTTCCCTCCATTAACACCAGAACTTCATTTTCTTGCTCCCAAAGCATGTACCTAGCCTATATAATCATACTAGGGGGTCTTAGCTAAACAGATACTTTTCTAAATATATGTGGTTTTGTAAAATACACCATGGATCGAATCTATATAAACAAAGTTTTTGTGAGTCATACAATCATGTTTAACCAACAAATCAACTCTCATATCAATGAAGTATATTTTTCAGACAAGTATTCTTTTTGCCATGAATGAATTGAAAATGAAATGTTTTTTTGTTTAGAAGTGATAGGGATCGTGACAACCTATTTGCTTATTCCGTTATTATACAATGATTATTACCAAGTCCCGTGGAACGAAATCAACTTACCCGACTTTACTATGAATGAACGAGTATACTTGCTCGTATGCATATTTGGTAGTTTAATTAGTCGTGATTATAAATTTATAACTTGCACCCGCTACCAAGCATCATTTCCCTTAGTGCGTTTAGGGTTATTTTAACACCCCCAAATTTACACGCAGCGGAACCAACAATTTGGGTGTTAAATAAAAGTACAATAGTCGCAAGAAATAAAGAACGACTCAAAGAGACGTTTTAAAACAAACAACCATTCCATTCTATTCATTCAGAGTTCAAAAGCGTAGTCCCAAGAGATCGTTACCATAGATGAAACATGCTAAAAAGTCAACACGAGGTTGAGCGAATTCATAGGTTTTATAAGTAATAAACAGTTGAAAAAGGGGTTAAACACAAGCATTATAATATTCATAAGCATCATATAGACTTGTTGATCAGACAAGCTAATAACCAACAGTTGCATTGAGCTCGCGACACCGATCCCATTGACGAATTCCATAAACAATTTATAATAATACAATGAATGCCCCTAGGCTAGGTATTTTGTCAGATACTACTCAAATCTCCATACAATATGTCCGTACATTGGGAGTGCTCACTTTTTGGATTCAAACTTCCCAAAAACCGAACCGGGTTGTCAAGCCCATAGCGCTATTAATTGTATGAGCGGCTACCCATCATAGGTAGTTGACGGCTCACGATTGGGGTCTTATGACGAAATCTACTCAAGTAACAACATATATTCACATACGGGTCCAAGCAAAGGAGAAAAACCTACTTGTGTTCGTTTTATAAAAACTAGCATGCATCTCCCTCGCGGGGTTTAAGAAAAATACTTGAAAAACGAGGCTATGAACTAACTGTAAGTCAAATAAGCGACGAGGATCGAGAAGCTGAGTATATAGATTGAGAGAGGTCACCAACAATCACTGACAACCAATAGGAGTGACCAGACTTAGTACGTAGAAAGTAACAATACGTAAAAGTTAAACATGTGATCATGAGATGTGTTTCCGAGATAAGCATGGCATTCCACTAGAACTTCCCCAAGTCCTTTTTAACCCTAAAATGACTTGTGACCTGGTATTATAGGCAAATGAACATCTACTAAGTTTCGGCTTTTAATTTTTATTTTATCACGGTGTACGATACGTTTTTACATTTTTGACTAGACGTAAAAACTTAGTTTCTGATTTTAACTCGACTTCATGGACTCATATCTCCTAGCTCACAAATGTTCTATATGTGAGGCTTTCACTCCTGGAAATCTATTTGAGTCTAGTTTCCAAAAATGCCAGCCTCATAATCTACAAAGTTTTGTAACTATGTGAGAAGACTGTTTTACCCTTGGTTATCCAAAACAGAAAATTTCAAAAACATTTACCCTTTACTAAAATGGCCATAAATCCCTAACCATGATAGCAATGAAGGTGAGGTCAAAGGCTATGGCTTCCTTAAGATGTCTACCACTGACCCAATCTTTAAAACCTAACATTTTATGGCAAAAATTTGGAGTTTAACTCGTTTTCTAATCATAGGTCCAGATTTGACCTATTTTCTTGTTTTGACCATAACTCCCTCATCCCAAGGAGTTGGTTGAGCATCCAACTATCCTATGATGCTAAGACATGTATCTTTCCAGTCATGTAATTTAATCATAGGCTCCAAGCCAAAATATTTTTGCTATAACCCGTTTTTGCTACTGTTCCAAAACAGTCCCTATTTTTCACTCTAAAACCTATCCAAACATCAATCCTAACTCTAACCAATCACATGCAATGCCATCCCAAGCTCTTAACACAACTCATCATCATATAAATATGTATTTCCAGAATCAAACTTCCATTTTCATGGATTAAAATGAAAATAAAAATTAAAGATTAAGAGATAACCTTAATAACTTCTTCAAAACTTCAAGAAAAACCACCAAACTTTGCAAGCAACTTATGGATGGTGATAAGAGGATAAAAATGAGGAGAATAAATTTGTAAGATTATTGTGGTGGTGGTACTAATTTCGGCAGCAACAAAGGACCAAAAGGAAGAAGAGAGAGTTTTGAAACTATGTGAAAATGAAGAGATGTGCATGTATGGAAAAATGAGGAAATGATGATGGTTTATAAAAAGTTGTAAAAGGTTTGTGTGTGGATATGTATAACCGGCCTAGGGCCTAGATTTATAAAAATATTATATTTTTTTTTGATTTTTATTTTATAAGTGTTTAATTAAAGTATAGTGTAAGTGTAAGTTAAATAAAGGTAAGGTTTAAGGTAAAACGCGAGTTTTAAGCAAGAATTTTACGTAAACGCGAAACACAACGGAAAATGAAAATAGTGTAACTTATAATCATAGGGGAATATTATGAGATTATTAAACCACTTAAGGCACGAAGACGGAATATATTTCTAAATACGGCTCACGCAAAGCTAGGAACGGGAAATTCTTACCAAATCGGGTAAACGTAAAATTAATGACTTTGCTAAAAAATGAAAATAGAAATAAAGTTCGGAATAAATAGCGACCTTAAATACGGAATGTTACATCAAAATTGCAACAAACCCTAATATAGGATAATGCAATCAGCTCCACACACCAATGGAAGAACCATTTCAAAGCAGCACCAATCTAGTCAATTAGGGTAATAAAAAAACCATCGATCGAATATACAAAACCCTAAAACAAAACAAAGAAGACGATATAGGTAACTGGATGACTTGCACTCATTTAGGGTTTGTAACAAGTAAATAGTGATTACGAATTAATAATAAAACAATACTAAAAGAGATTGAATGTGGAAACGATAAGGGATTAAGGTTAATCCAAATCCGTATATTGAAACACTAAAAACGAGTAGACACTGGGATCTTAATACCATTGAAACAACCAACGAACCTGAGCAAATGATGTGAGTAAACACAAATGTTAATCAAACTAATATTACAAATCGATGTTAGAAAACAAAGGATTAAAAAGCATGATTGTAAATCGAAGAGGATGGTTAGGGTTACATGCAAATCGCCTAGAGATGGTTGGCGATTTTTTTTAATCTTTCGAGAGTTAAGATTCCTTAAATCTAACTTACTTGAACCAAAGACCCCCTTAGTTTTTTTTTCCTGTATTAGTTTGTATTTGTTTAATATTTATCAAGGTTGTAAATAGCGTGAGACGCCTCACGCCTTAGGAGTCATGGCGAGTCATGATGTTTTTTAAGATGTGATTTAAAGCGGACAAAATATGAAAATATTTATAAATTTATACATTTATATCATATTTCAAATATATTGAGTTTATAAAAGTGTTATACATAAGGAATAAAGTCAAGAAACTATCTTTGCACGTAAACTTTTTCATTTCTATAAAAAAGAAACAGTTTTTATCGAAATTAAATTCAAAAAATCCTCCAAGCATCACGCCTTATCGCATCTTATTACATTTTTCCACTTCTCATCTAAAGTCACGCCTTAAGCCTATGCCTTGGTCTACTTTCTTAGTGAGAAAGTCACGCATTGCGCTTTTGTGAGGCCTTAGCGGCGCCATGACGTGCCTTTTAGAACCATGATATTTTAGTACTAAATAAACAAGTTAAAATATATTGTTGGAAATTTAGTGCAATTGTAGGAATTGGATCATACATGGAGTTTTGTCTATATGTGGGCTATAAAACAAAGCGGGTTTGGGTGTACCCGAAGAAAACTCGACATCTAGCTTAGAGTCGAAAATATGTAAGCATTGTATAAGGTTTTACACCGCTGAAAGGGAGCTTGTTGATTAGTGAACTCTCGAGTTGGATACTCGGGGAGTAGAGTAGGGTGAAGAGGAGCTTCGTGACCGAACCACTATAAATCATCGTGTTCGGTTTGCATTTTCTTTTACCTTTCGCTTTACTTATTTCTTTACATTTACCGCTTTACTTTTTTTATACTTGCATTGTGTCCATAATTGTGTGATTGTTGTGTAATATCTTGTTAGTTAAGGTGTGAATCTCTTTGTGCTAAATATGTGAGTATGATCAGTATTGTTAGCATATGTGTAAGCAATTATCAAACAAATTATCAAAACCTTCTCCTATTGCGTCAAACTTGATAGTGATTGATACAAAAGGATCTAGTCTGAAAACCTCTTTCTGGAGCGGTCTCATAATTCAGGCGCCCCTTAAATACTTGGCGCCCCATATATATATGGACCACCAGAATAATGAGTGATGTAAATCTTTAATTTAAAGTTTTTAATGGAAACGTATTCGCACCCCCCCCCCCCTCTACGGTATTCCACATCATGGAATCCTATCTGTGTATCCAGCATGAATTAGCTCTAATCATCTTAGTGATTCCAGAACTCATTTCCAGTCTTATCCATCACAAATAACTCGGGCAAACTCTCGCCAGTAATGCCATAAAAAATCATTCCAAGACTTATGCATTTGCACCGCTTCTCTACTCTCTTCTTTAAATTGAGTATACCACCAAGTCAAAGCTATGTTAACCAATGAACTAGCGACATCCCTCACCTTATGTTCTCAGCACAACCACTATTAATCCAATTACAGTTTTCCATCCTCTCTAACCAACACTAATACAACTGCACCACCATACCAACGTACTCCTTTGGTTACAAGACAAAAATACTTGTAGGTACACCCATTGTTTACCAATTTCCACCATTACCACCATTGGCACCAATACCATTACCATTGTTCGCATTAGCATTGACATTAGCACAACTTGATTAACTATACAGGTAAAGGTTTTTGCAGTTGCTGTGCAAGAAGAGTAGCAATGTCAGGAGGGTTTTCATCCTCACCAGTAGCACGACGTGGAGGCATTTTCTAAATTCAAAGAATACATCTACGTTAGACGACACCCTACAGACTTCTATCCCATACGTATACGTACAATCATAACACTAACAATCACCTTAACTCAATCCATGCAATCATACTTGCAAGTCCACTTGTGTTGTGGCGCATGTATAATTATGTTGGCCACCATAATTATAGATGCCCCCTTCCACGCATGTACTCACTCCTATGAAAACACTTCATGCACATAATCTAACACATTGCACATATGATCATTACACAATATCACACATAAAGGATAATCAAAATGCTTAAGCCTATTAATAAAAATACTTGAATAATATTTGACACCAAATAAACATCTCGGAACATGGCTTCAAACCCTACTAAAACAAAGACGAAATGAGACGGAAGAACATGACACAAACAAAAGACGATACTAAACAATGGCTCAAGCTTCACTCCTTCATTGATCTTCCATTTCAAACGGTGTGGGGATAATTACTTGTAGTAGATTCACTATCTGAGTCGGCTTCTTCTTCCTCACTCAGCCATCCATTGTGGTTTTCGTCAGACTAAGGTATCCTATGGGGTGAAAACCCAGTCTTAGCATACACTTGCTCATTTTCCATGAGATCTACAAATCTATATAAGTTATAAGGCTTAGGTTTCTTCTCTTCTTCTTATTCAATGAAATGAGGAAATCGTCCTCCAAAGCGGGTAACAGTACTATCCTTAGCAATTACCTTAGTCACATACTCCTCGACTTCCTTACCAAAAGTCTTAACCCAAGTTAACTCTTCCTCGATTCTATACGAATGAATAAAAGCAGGGATTCGGATTCTGCGGTTAGTCCACTACCTCCTACCCACTCTCCTACAACCAGTTGCAAACGCAATGTTCTAATAGTAACGCTAACGCCTAGGAGGAGACATACTATGATAGACAACATAACATATACTATATCAGGATACGGATCTCAAAATAATGAAGGAAAACTTAACTTATATATATAATATATATATATATATATATATATAGTATAATGTACTTCATGAAATTTAGGGAAAATAAGCATAATAGGTATATACTTACATATAAGCCCTAAATGCATCTATATAAGGGACCCTTAAGCTATAGTCTAGGCTCAACCACCTAGTTCTCTATAACCAATGGCTCTGATACCAATCTGTCACACCCCGCCAAGGCGGAAACGCGAGGCATAAACAAGAATGGATATCATCACAACACATGGTGTCTATATAGAGAATACTAAAATGAAAACTAAAGTAAAGCAAAGACACAAAGTGCATAAACAAACCCAAAACCGAACGGTGTCATTATTAATGAGAAAGAGGTCCTCGTCAATAAAATGACAAGCAAAAATAATCCAAATCAAATTCATGCAAACGCATTAAAACAAAACAAAAAGAAAAATACATCCAAGCATCCTACGGTCTCTTCTAGCCACTTCGCTCTATCTTAGCACCATTAAGCTCACCTGAAAATGATGCTTAAAACATCAACATAAAGTTGAGCGAGAATCATAGGTTTACGACATACAACAATATCCAAAATAAACTTTCAATTAGCTGCTGCAATTACCAAAATAATTCATAGACACAATTAACAACAACGGGACGGAACGTGCCCACGATCCACAATCATATCAACTACATATGTGCGCTACATGGCCTCATATTAGCTCACGCAGTCTTACCATCGTCACACCTCGTTTTGCATATTGGGATCACAAATAACCAAAAAACATATCATAATCGCAACACAACGGGAAACAAAACGCCATGATCCAATACACAATAACTTACATCAAGCTTACAAATATTTTAACACCACAACAAGACAAACATCATCTCAACCCCAAAATAACATGAGAAAAAGGGGCTAAGAACTCACCTTTGCTTAGTTTTTCAAAGATTCCAACAATAAGCTTCACAAACAACTAGCACAAATCTATACAACAAAATAACTCGTGTTACACGCTACTAAGCCAAAATCTTAATGCACATGTAACAATCATATGATGGATGTCTAAGGGGAACGCGAAGATGAAATTCGTGCCAAATATCCACATCTATTTTCCAACATCACTCCGGCATCCAACTAAATCTCGGGACGAGATTTCTTTTAAGGGAGGGAGACTATACCAACCTGTAATTTTCATCAATGTAATTATCCATCTATTAAATTAGATGCACAGTAATATCCATCTATTATATATACCACCTTTTTACAGGGAAATTTTTGATTTATCTTATTATGCAACGTAACTTGCATCTCTAAAGTAAACGAGCTCACGCAACCTACCTATGCCAATTCTATCTATGTTTATATCATGTAAATATCCTAATATGTCAAGTCTATATCTTAATATCATTTTTACCAAGTACATTATCCATTTAACGTACCATTTACAACGTTATATCAAAATAGACTTTATCCGTTAACGTTTATATCAAACCCTAATTAAAAGTAATGTATACATGAAATCAAGTGTACAAGCATGCAAGGATTATGTACAACTCTCCTAAGCATAAGATTTGAATATACTTTCCCTCCAAAACCATGGTACAAGTCATGCAAAGCACAAGGTATAATTCATTAATGAATGAATTCAAAAAGGGTATTTTCCCTCCAAAATTCAAACGAATTTCGTACCATTCCTTTAGTATAACATACTAGCATCACAATGCACGATATTTAGCCATAAACCCTAACTCGTACCTTATTTTGACCCGTAGCCCATTTACACCCATTTTCACCCATTTTAAACTATTAAAACCTAACCTGGCATCCTAACACCTTCATGACTCACCTCCTTGTCATCTTAAGCACCTCACTCACCACTCTACTCACCCATACCCACTTTTTAACCTTGATCACCAAGGTATACATTGCCTTGTCAAATTCTTGGCAAACCGGGCCTCATAATCTCCCTCTACCTTTCCATGCTATTCTATCTAGCTTATAATACTCACCTTAATCTAGATTGGCCACCACATCACCCTATTCGACTTGGTCACCACGTTTCGACCTCTTATAAATAGCCAAGACTTTAAACACTTCAAGCTCATTCATAAACTTACTATACACTCAAATGGTCACTCAAGCAAAAATACTAGAAGCCATGGAGAAGAATTGAAACCATAGAAGTCGAACTCGTTTCCAAATCAATACGCCCTGCTTTGACCCGTTTCAACCCATTTCGTTACATTTTGGGTTCTAGTAAGCCTAAATCAATTCTACATGTTTATATAATGTTCTTAGATCATGTCTTACCCTGTTTTAACCTTTTCATATAATAAAAATCGTTTAAATCTCTTTTAAAACCAAACTGTAACCCTAATAAGATCGTTCGACCCTTATAAGCTCAAAAGCTTGTTCAATAAGCTCATATTATGCTTTGAAACTTTAATAAACTTCTTAAGATCATGTGTAAACTCTTGTTTAAGCTTTTGATTCACAAACCCATTCGGTTTTGGTTTTCCTAAACCATACGCACCCATTTTGATCTTTTAAGCTCATACGCCCTTTCCATAAGCTATAAGCTCATAAACTCTACTTATTTTAGTTTATTCTAATAAGCCATAAGCTGCAAAACTCTTTTGGATTTCAAAAATATCAAAATTATGGTCATTGGACTTGTTTTGCAAATAAATCCCATGCAAGGGGTATATATCGTAACTTTCTGAAATTTATAACTAGAGGGACTGAAAATGTCATTTTCCTAAAGATATAAATATGAGGGGCTATTTTGCCAAGTTCTAAAGTTAAAGGTTTAAATTATATATACTTTATATATAAAGGACTAAATTTGTAAAGTTTATAATCAAAGGTATATATTGCCATTTTTGTATTTTTAAAAATATAAAATATAATATTTTTATATAAATTATAAAATATATATAAATATTATAAAACTCGATTTTATTATAACCCAACACATTTATCGTTATTAATCATCGATCGACGCATTATAAATCAATTACGTTATATATCTAACGTAATTTATCATCGACTAGCTTTTGAAGAAACTTAAAATCTTATCGTATCACGTTACTAGGGAATTTCATGTGAGGGGTTCCATTTGGGTATTTGTTTTGACGAGTTTGCTGGGTTTACGATTTAAAGTGCCCTGACTCCTCAAACGATACTACATGGCCTCTGGATTATGATAGCCCGAACAGTGATACAATATTTCTATAAATTAATAAATCAAAGTAATACGTTAAACTTTATGAAGTTTTGAAACATAAACCATCACACTAAGACTTGACATATTACCCTAGGTTGCGTGACGAGGCCGTTACTTTCACTTGATATACTTTTGCCATCAATCAGATTTCCCTGTTAAGGTGAGTTCATAGCCTCACATTTTAAATCTTTAAAATGTTTCATAAACCCGCGAGGGGGATACATGCTATAAATCATGAATACAAGTATTTTTACAACTGTATGCTATTCTGATGCATTATTGCCTAAGTCCTTACTTTTACCATTAAGACCCCACTATCATGAATCGTTAATTACTTTTTCGGAGTAAGCACGAATATTGTAAATAGATCTATTTGGGACTGAACTCCCCCGTTGGTGTACCTATACTTTCTGGTAACCAAACGTATTTCATCTGAATCACTATGCGGGTGTTTGGCAAAGGCACCCGTTGGGGCAACTTATTGTGATTATTGATTATCTCCAGGTCTCGGTGTCTTGAGCTTAGGCAATAATACTGTTTTCTATAATAATTGTACTCATTTCAATTATTACACTTATGGGTGTATAACAACGTAACCCACTATTGAACTAGTATTCAAACTATTTATCATAAATCTATGAATTTCACTCAACCTTTGTGTTGACTTTTTAGCATGTTTATCTCAGGTAATTGAGCAACTCATGGCACGGAGTGGTACGGACTTAAAGATGGCTAAACTATTATCATTCAAACTTTATGTTTCTAGATTTTGGGATCTCTCTTTTTGTAAAACTCTGATGAATAAATGAATGATAACTAATTTTTCCAAAAACGTCTCTTTATGAGTCGTTTTCTATGATTATGACTGTTGTACTTTGAAGTAATACCCCAGATTAGCTTCCGCTGCTATATTTGTCAAAATGGGGGTGTTATAATAACCTTTGACAACGGATGTACTTCGAATTTTAGCTCACTTAATAAGTTGTTTTGCACCTTTAATAAAAGCTCGTTGGTTGTCCTAAATTCTCTAATGAATATTTTGATCTCCTCGTGTTCTCGAATTCCTTCTTTTATGAATTTAGCCAATATTTCATCGATAGTCAACTTCTTTTCAGGATAAGCAAGCTGGTTGGGAGAGAATTTAAACATGGTTCCTGAAACAAAAGACAAAATTTAAAGTAAAACTATTCATAAAAATGAATCGAAAAGCTAACTAAAACTGTTGCTGTATCAGATGATCGATACAACGTATTCAGTAAAATGAATACACCGAATTGATGTTTGATGTCAAATACTCTGTATAAATTTTGAAAAGTAGATACACCGTATTCAAAGGGATGAATACGCCGTATCGGGTATTCGAACAAAAGGTAAACAGCAGGTATCAAAAATGCAGAAAAACAAATAAAAACACAAAAACATTAAACAACAAAAACACAGTATACCAAACTAATAAAAACTAAACTAAAAACACAAAATCTAATCTAAAATACCAATAAACAAGTACTAAACAAATTTCACTCCCCGGCAACGGCGCCAAAAACTTGATGTGTCGTTTAGTATATGTTATTATATTATTAAGTTTTACTATTTATATTTTGCCGACTTTACTTATTAACTAAAACTAACAGGCAGTGTACCCGATTGATTGTAGGTTCGTTGGTAAGTAGGGTGTCGATCACTAAGAGTACGCATTAATACTTAATCTACTAGTATTCTAATTATCTAAGTTAAACCTAATTAATCCTAATTAAACCTAAACTAACGCAAACGCGGGGTTCAACCTGAGAGACTGGCAAGAGTTTTGGTTTAATCTAAACTAATAAAGCGATAAATGAGACAAATAACACACACAAGTAGATAAACAAACGATAAAGAAGAGGTCAAGCACTAATGTAAGGAAAACATATTAACCAAGTTTATTTAAATAAAATGTATGAATTATCTATGTGTGCAATGATTGTACTACTTTCGTTGGTGGTATATCATTCCAAAGTTAGGTGGTACTTCTCCCTAAACTCTAGGTTTATATAACGGTTAATCCTGTCACAATCAACCAAACCCGCATAAACTTTACAACAGTCGATTATAATCTATCTAGGTGACAATATTGAAACCTAGCTCATCGAGGCTTTACCATCTTATGGCCTAATAGTTATCTATATACTAGTAGTCTATAATCCACTTAACTACCCAGGGAAAAGAACGTTATATATAGTCCTAAGATGCCTTAGTCTATCATTCACTTAACCAAAAGTAGAAACAAGATTTTATTTATAGTCCTTGTAATCTAGTTATAAAGATAAACAATATGTAGTATCTATCCCAAACTCTAGCCTATAACCCAAATAACGATTAAGTTACAACGCTTTATTTATAATCCTAGATCCAGTTGAATGATAGATGAAAACATAATCAAGCACATAAACGGGTATGAAGTGATAAACATAATCAACATGCAACGAAAGAGTAAACAATCAATATAAACAAATCAAAACATCAAATTATCATAAACTTGGCTAATACCTATAGGTATTAGCCCATAATCTCTGTAACAATACACAATATTATATTCGGAAAGATTAAAGTAGAGTTCATAAAGAAAATGTTACGCTAACCGAACAATTATAGCGGAGTATAATGATTACAAGAGCTTTCCTATGGAATGAATGCCTTTGCAGGACCTTCTTATCTTCTAAAATCGTTTGAGAATCATACTTTGTGGTTTTTGCTCTCTGAAAACCAAATGCTTGGTTTTCTATTTATTGGTTCATAAATTTGGTCGATACGACGTATCTAAGGTATTTAATGTGGGCTCCATAATTATTATATTCTAGAATAATCCTTAACCGCCTCCTAATATGGTGCATCGATGCATCTGGATACGGCAAATTGGGGTCTTCCCATCATGTATGTCTTGTGAAGTTAGGGTGCGAATACGTCGTATTTGCATAAGTGAATACGACGTATCGGAAGTAAAACATGCTTATTCTGAAGTTGACCAAAGTTTTATATACGACGTATCTGCTGATGTGGATACGACGTATTCTTCAAAGTTAGGCAATGGTCTTGAATTCGTATAAGTCTTAGGATACATCGTATCTGTCTAGAATGATACGGCGTATTGATGTCAGATTCAACAGACTTTCTTAAACTTCTTCGTTTATGCTACAAAACACGTTCTTTTCACTAACTTTCACCAATTGCTTGATAATAACTGAGATTCATAAAGATAAGCAATTAAGTATCAAATCTTATATAAAATAATATAAAACGAGCAATTTAGACGGGATAAATGATGCTAATAATTAGACGTTATTTGATGTCATCAAAAGGCTTCTTTGTCCACCGATATGCACTAAGCTCGACGCTCACTAAGAAGAGCTACTCCCTAGGGTATTTCGTCCTCGAAATCCAACCCTTAAGAACCCGTGATTCGACTTACTCCTAGGTTAACTAAGATCAATAGAACCACTAAGAACTTCCCCTTGGAAGTATACCAAAACCTCTACTAGATCACCCAATGATCTAGGCTTGATCACAAAAATACAAGACTTCCCTTACAATTAAATTGAATGAAAATGTGATTGTTTAAATCAAGCCCTAACCTAACCTATAGACTCGATTCTAATAGAAAGGGTATGAGAAAGAAGACATTCGACTAATAACACACAAGTGTGGATTAGGTACTTGTGTGTCTCTCTTACGGAGATGATGTGTTCTTTCAAATATGATAAAAGAGAAGATTAGAACACAAGATGTGTTAAACTTGATTTAAGTTCATTTGAATACCAAAGTTAATGTGGATACCAAGGGATTAATCCTTACCCTTTATCTCCATCTTGATCCAATGGATAAGATTAAACCCAAGAACCATTTTCATCCTTTTTTTTCAAATATTAATATCTCTCAATCCGTTAATCGTTAAGCGAAAAAAATATACCATCACGACGAGCATTAAATTATCTTTCTATCGATATCCACATTGATATACTTTTGACAAATTTTTTTCTTTGTTTTTTTCACGTTTTTACGTTTTTTTCGTTTTTTTGTTGTTGAAACTTGCATGAGAAATCATATATGATATTAGTGTTAAATCATATATGATATTTAAGTTTAATGCAATCACATGTAATTCGATGTTAGTGTTATATCATATATGATTTTATACGAATATTCAAATTAGTGTTTAATCACATATGATATTTTCATGCAAGTTTCAACAACGAAAAAAGCGGAAAAAAAATCGTCAAAAATATATCAAAGTGGATATGTATGGAAAGATAATTAAATGCCCGTCGTGATGGTATATTTTTTTCGCTTAATGATTAACGGTTTAAGAGATATTTAAGTTTTAAAAAATAGGTGAAATAATAAAATCCTTTTAATCTCAACCATTGATTTCTTTTTAGATGGATAGTGAGGATGAGTCCCTTGGTATCCAACTTTTTTTTAGTATCCAATATAACTCTCCTCTAAACTTAGAGGACACAAGAAGAGAAAAGAGAGAAAAGAAATAATGGCAAGAGGTGAGAAATACAAGAGCCGAGGAGGGGTATTTATAGGCCAAAAACCCAAAGTGGGAAAATGCAATTCGAGCCCGGCTCGCTGCCCGCGTGCCAACGCGTGACTAGCGCGCCAGAATCCTGAATCCATTTTTTGGGTTTTTGGCATTTTAAATACACGTTCT
>BQNB010157012.1:0-15204 GCA_026074375.1 Tanacetum coccineum | reverse complement strand
GCCCATAAGTTTGCAGAAGAAGCTAACTGCTAATTTTACACATAAATAAGCACATTAGGAGTAGCAATTTTATTTTCATATTGAAACACTCCAAAATTTCTCATAATTATGTAGAAAAAAGTTAGTGGAACGTCTATACAAAAATAAGCTATTACTGAGCCATCAACATTGTTCATATCAGGTGCTTCAGTAGTTGGTAGTTTGAGTTTGTATAATTTTTTTACGATTTTTGTTTGGTAATAGGCTCTGTGAAGATGCTGAAGTCGTTGGTTTCGAGAGCCGGTTCTGCACACAAAGTTATAAATCATGCCTAATTCCAGTAACAGGTACTATTACATACTTATTCATCCCATCACAACATTAAACTTCATATGTAATTTAACAAAAAGGTATGACTGTCGATATATTGACCACCTGTGCCTGCCCTGACCCGCCTGATAACAAGATGTCACACCCCGCCAAGGCGAAAACACGAGGCGTAACATCATGGATATCATACAACACAATGGTGTCAACAATAGAGAATCACTACATGCATAACTAATATAAAAGACACGATGTGTCATGACAATACCGAAAACAAAAGAACGGCATCTTGTATTAATGAAAAAGGGGTCTCATCAATACAAAGACAATGTCTCACAAACCTATTAAAAACATTCAAGAATTCATGCAACAAAATACGAAACAAAATCAAATGGGAACTTCCAATGCAGCCTAATGGTCTCTCTAGCCACTTTTATTTACTTCAACACCTTCATAACGCTCACCTGAAAATGATGCTTAAAACGTCAACACAACGGTTGGTGAGAGTCATAGGTTTTACGACACCAATACAAGATTTAAATCAATTACTGTGATTATATATAAAAAACAAAACATGGCAGGACAATTAAGCTGGCTATTATACATGCTAGC
The DNA here is from genome assembly GCA_026074375.1 of Tanacetum coccineum. Classification (NCBI taxonomy): domain Eukaryota; kingdom Viridiplantae; phylum Streptophyta; class Magnoliopsida; order Asterales; family Asteraceae; genus Tanacetum; species Tanacetum coccineum. Next base: position 14,286 of record BQNB010157012.1, on the reverse strand, counting down.
ATTCATGCAACTAAGAATCTCAATTGGGATGGAACGTGTCCCCCGATCCAATGCAACAAAAATAGTCATATAGATGAATGAATCCCCAAATTCCCAGATAGGCCGTATCCGCACACAAACAGGTTCATACCCACACCAAGTAGGCGAAACCTCTTACCCACAAAGTAGGCGAAGACCAATGCAACATCATACAACATGCAGCACATAACATATAATAGCTACTTAAATGTCCATGAGTAACTTGAACCATATAATCACAGAATCAAAACATTTTGAAACATAATTTTGCATCACTTCCATCCCAAGAAAACATAGTAAAATGGACTAATAAAACTCACCTTGGATACTCATTACCGCATCTTCCGAAATCTCTGCACGTCAACTATACAAATAAAATAAACACTGTTACATCGACCAAGCTAAAAGCTCTAGTCCATGTAAACCACACATAATTTGATAGGAATTATCTAAGGGTTTAGTTTTAACCATCAATGGGTCACTATGTAACTCCGACACCACGGCCCAACCTTTTACCATCTTAACTAACACTTTACACTAGTTACTTTACAAATTAACTCAGAATTACAGAATTTTAGTGTCCTCTTATACGTACCCAAAACCCTTCCTTAATGATCTCAACATTTATACCAAAAATCACCCATGATCATTTTATGATTAATAAATAGGCTATCCTTGTGATTCGCCAATATTACTTATATGTGTACTACCACAAATAAATCTCACTCAAACTGGCCTAATTCGGATTCTATTTCACACCAAATATACCACTCTAACTACCATACTTAGATATGCTTTCAGAGGCTAATTTTCATAGGATTATCCATAGACATATGGAATCAAACTACTGTCGAAGGCTAATCTTTAATTACACTTTTAAGTATAGGTTTTACCCTCACAAACATGACCTAAATCTGACCCGTATTTACTGATCTGACAACTTTTAGTGTAACCAACATTTGAATGACTTCCCGACCTTAAAAACTTTCGAGGCCAGATTTTCTGGAAACTAGACTCGCTGAACTTATCAATAGACATAAGATTCATCAAAAATCTCGTTACCAATCATGAGATAACATTCGAACAAGATGACTCAAAATTCTGCTCAACCCTAAATTCAATTTTATCGCGTTCTAACTCTAACCGAATACATCAATATGATTCTAATTAAACCCTAAACACTTCTAATTAAGTTTAACATCATTAATTTACAGATTTTATGAAACCCTAATTTATCCATCACTTTATTGTTACATGAATTAAAAAGAAAATTAAAACAATTAAAGTTTTTAAACATACCTTGATCCTTAATTCTTGAACCCTTAAATCACCAAATTGATCTTGAATAAAAAAAATTCTTTTTTTTTCTGCTCTTGGTTCGTCCGGTTTTTAAAAAAAATATGGGTTATGGGTTTGTATTTTTATAGTGAAGGAAAAGAGATTTAGATAATTACCAAATTAGAATCCTACTTTTACTAAAATTAGTTTTCCTCTTTTTTTTTCTCTTAAACCGGCCGAACAACTTTTTTTATTTATTTATTATTATTTACACAAAAACCTTTTAATTTTGTTATTTTTATAAAACCTTTATTTATTTAGACATCCTTCTAAATAAAACTAGTTTTAAATACCTGAAAAAATAAATTCACTTCATACTTTTTTCTTCAACTTAATAAAACTAAAATTCATTAACTAAATTTCTAAACCAAATTTTCTATCCTCGCGAATTTCTATTATCTAAATACGTATACATACATATAAATACGTACACACATAAAATTTTACCATCATTTTCATTGTCACTAAAATGTGAACATAATCAAATATCCATAGCAACCATAACTTCAATCACCATGAGACGATCACGCTCAATGAATTTGTAACCAACTCACATAAGATCACATAAACACATAATTATCATAACACATAGTGAAACTCAAGTCAATACCAACGGTTTGACTAAACTGCTCAAATCACAATTGTCACAGTATCCCCTCCTTAGAGAAATCTCGTCCCAAAATTTAACTAATAGGTTCAACATCATCATCAACAAACAATTGGGTATACTTAGCTTTCATATGGTCCTCACGTTTCCACGTAAACTTAAGGCCATGCTTTGAATCTTATCTAACTTTTACGATCGGAAACCCACTGCTTACAACTTCGCTTGCTCATACAAGGGTACAAATAGCAGCATAACAACTCTAAGCAAAAATAGCATCCAACTACATAAACATCGCCCGTCTTCGAGGAAACTCGTCAAAAACCTTAAGTTGTGTAACAACGTCATTCATAACATAACCCCGCAACTCATCAAACAATAACTGTCTTGGAACTAAGTTATGAGTTGTTACAAAGCTCAACGTTTTCGAAGAATCAGCTCGACTTCGTGTTTATTCAAAATATAACATTAACCAAACCACATCAGAACATTCAAGGGTGCACTAAAGTCTGCCAATGACCCTATGTGTCTGACTTTACTTAGTACTTCCAACGATAGCTTGCTCAACGAGAAAATGTGGATACTTAGTTTTTATGAAATCCTCATGACCTCGCTTCAAGTTCCAATGGACTTAACTATCGAAATCCTACTACGCTTTAAACTTTTAACCTCACGATCGATAATCTCAACAGGTTCTTTAGCAAAACGAAGAGTTTTGTCTACCTTAATTTCTTCTACATGCACATGTAGATTTGCATTCGTCCAATACTACTTTAAATTTGAAACACATCAAATATACTACTAAATTATTGAGACAATCTCAGTCAATAGGACATGGGACTGATCCCTTTAATGATCTCAAATGGTCCCACATATATTGGTGCTAACAGGTCTTTCTTTCCAAAATGCAATACATCTTTCCAAGACGACACATCCAACATAACTTTATCACCAACCTCCACTCTAAATGTTTACGCATTTTGTGAACATAGCTCTTTTGGCAATCACTAGCCACTTTAAGCTTCTCCTTGTCGGTTGTCTCTTGTACCAACTCAGACCCAACCAAACTACTTTCTCTAATTTCAGCCTACAGAACGGGCGACCTACATTTCCTTCCAAACAGTGCTTCAAACAGAGCACATCGAATACACGAATGATCACTATTATTATAGAAACTCAGTTAAGGGTAGAGGAGTATCCTAATTGCCACAAAAAAATCAATCATGCACGCTCTCAGCATATCCTTCAAAGTTCGAAAGGTACGCTCACTTTGTCTGTCCGTTTGAGGATGATAAATCACACGCATGTTTTAGCCATGTTCTTAATGCCTTCTGCAATGTCTACTAAAGCCGCGAAGTAAATCTTCCACCACGATCTGAGATGGTTGACACATGCACTCCATGTCTTGTTACTTTCTCATTAGTGTAAAGTCTTGCCAAATTCTCCATTTTAAAGTCTTCACGTACTACCATGTAATGGGCATACCATAGTCAGTATATCGACTATTACCTAATTTATATCATACCCACTACTTGATCTTGGCAACCTTGTAAGAAAGTCAATAGTTACTATATCCTACTTCCACTCGGGTATCTCTAGTCGTTACAATAAACCCGAAGGTCTTTGATGTTTTAGCATTCACCTTTAAACAAGTCAAACAATTGCTAACATAGGTAGCAATATAAATAATTGCTAACATAGGTAGCAATATCCTTCTCCATACATGGCCACCATACATATCTCTAAGGTCATAGTACGTTATCCGCTTTTTTTCCTGATGTACCAACGTACCTTGATGAATGAGCCTGTCCATCATTTTATGTCCTTTCCATCCTATCTAATGGTCCTTCAAACCCATAATAAATACATACCTCCCCTTCCTTCCTTTCCATTAGTTGGTCCAGGCCACACGGCATTTTTGTTGTCACGTTCTCTACCTTGCCTCTTTGCATGAGTACACAACCTAATATTTGATTCTACGCGTCGCAGTAAACTACAAAACTCTCTGGATCCATCAGCATTGCATTATTGGTGCATTTCAAAATTGCCATTCAACTGTCTGAAAGATCCTCTTGTTCTTTGGCCCCATCCTACTTCTTATTCTTCGAGTCAGGTGAAGTAAGGGGTTTAGCAATCTTAGAAAAATTTACTATGAAACGTCGGTAGTAACCTGCCAATCCCAAGAATGATCGTATCCCGGATGGCGTCTTAGGTACTTTTTAATTCTTAATTTCTTCTATCTTACTTGAGTATATTTCGTTATTTCATGCTGTTAACAGTGTTGGAAAAACGCATTCTTTTTAGCCACAGGAAATTCAAATTGGAAAACTAGTGTAAACAACTTTTACTTCTTCTGTGGCCTCCAAAACCACCAACTTCAAATGAAATCATGTCCTCTTAGACTTCGAGTTAGTTCAAGATATCATCGATAAACAAAAATGAAAAACTTGTCTAAATAGGCTTGCACACCCGGTTCTTCAAGTATGAAAACCGTTGGTGCATTGGTTAATCCTAAAGGTAAGTAATTCAAAACGTCCATACCGCATTCTTTAGGCTGTCTTTGGAATATCTTCTTCATGCACTCTCCCAACTGATGATACCCAGATTCAAAGATCTATCCTAGAGAAATTAACGCGAACCTTGTAACTAGTCGAACACGTCGTCAATCCTGAGGAGATTCTTAGTGATCAGGTAGTCCAACTCTCGATAGTCTAGACATTTGAAATGAACCGTCCTTCTTCTTGGACAAACAAGGTGCTTCCCCGAGAGTGACTTGATGAATAAACGTTTATCAAAACGAATCCTAAGGGTTAAAACTATCGAATGGGTATCAATACGAATATCAAAATCTAAGGCTAGGAAACATTAAAGATTTCACAAATGGAATAGATGGGATCAATGTCATAGAATCCCTCCAAGAAAGGGATAGAATATATGTACCGATAGAAAACACTAACGAAAGAATCATCATGCGTACCACGACAAAATTAACGCATACGAATAACACATACGTATTAATTGATAAATAAAAGATAGGATTCTATATACCAATACCGACTTTACTCGAAAGAACCAACTATTAATGTTTTTATAAAAAAAATCTATTTATAATATTAAAGGAAAGTGTTTTAAATAAAAAAATCGTCTTAAATTAATCTCTATAAAATACATTTTAATCATGGTTGTCATAAAATCAGAGACAGTATTTAAATGGTATCGCATCTTACCCATATAATTTACTTTATACATCCTTTTTTATAATTATAAAAATTGATCAAATAAACAAGCATCATAAAAAAAAATTATATATCTTGTTCATAAATACTAATCTAAAAGAAAAATAGTTTTGTTCGGCCAACCATTTATCATATTGTTTCAAAATTTTATTGTAAAATAGTTTTTCTTAAAAGAGACGTTTCCACAAAAGTGTTTGTATTCATAAAATCATTTAAATATAGTTTTCCCCAAAACACCATCGAGATATAATCAAAACGTTTTTATAATTAGACATTAATGTAAAAATTATGTTACTCAAACAAGGGACATCGTAAATTCAAAATAGATGTAAAAATAACGTAAAGACTCTACACAAAATTTTATTGTTGAAAAGGCGAAGAAAGTACCATGTTCCATATAGTCAGAATAACAGTGAAGCGTACTTCGCCTCAAGAGAATTTCATCGAGGACATTACTGTTAGGATTATGTTTTCTTTACTTAGTACGACAGTAAAATTGATTAGTAATGACCGTTATACTTAGTACGACAGTACAATAGAATTAAAGTACTGTTAGTTAGTTAGTACCGTTAGTAGAAAGATAGTTAGTACCGTTGAGAAGATATTTAAAAGATATTTATGAGATATTATATAAAAAGATATGTAAGCCTTTTAGGGTTATCCTTATCATATAAAAGGAACCCTAGGCATAGTTAGACATATATAGTTCTTTCACTTGCTTAGAGTAACATAAATTACATAGTTAGAATCTGTAATCCTCGAAGAAACACTTTATAAAATTGTTATTCAGTTGTTCATTGTTTCTTCTTAGTATCTGTGTTAGAATTCCCCATTAACACTTAGTATTTCATAGTCCATTGTTTCTATAATAGTCGTGTGTATTTATACATCTTGGCTATCATCCTTTATAGGCTGCAAGAATCATCCTTAGTAAAACTAGGGACCTACAAGTGGTATCAGAGCCATTGAGAAACTTTGAATAAGAAGAACAGATAAAACCAGTTATTCATCTCCAATAAACAAAGCTAAACATGTCTGGAACACATGATGAAAATCCACCACCACCACCTCTACAAGTGACAACAACCTCAACACAACAAACTCCTCAACAGTCTCAACCATTCAAACTGCCTATTCTCAAAGAGGGAGAAATGATATATGGGCTATGAAGATTAGACACTATCTAGCTCCATACAGACTATCCCAATTTTGGGATGTAAACTCCCAAAATGGGAAATGGTCCTGTGTCATTCACAAACTGATACATCAGGACAAATTAAATTTTTGTCCTAAAAGAGAGGAGAAGAAGTAGTGGCTAGAGAAGAGAAAGAAAAGTAGGACACTTGCTAATGGCATACCAGAAGATCCATTTAGCTAAATTCCATAAGATGACGGATGCAAAAGAAATGTGGAAATGCCATCAAATCCAATTGGGTGGATAATGATGAATCCAAAAAAATGCTGACGTTTCTTTTTACTTACAATTGTTCATTCTTGTTTGGACAAAGTTTAGTACGACCATGCATAGTTTAGTACCGTTCGGGAAAAGTTTTGTACGCTAAAAGAGTCATTGGATAAATCAAACGTTAAAGCCTGGATGTCTCCACACAATTTACCAACTCAGAAAAGGAAGAAAAGTGAGGGAATTGGAAAAGAAATATTACCGCAAGGGTCAATGTGTAAAATTGGGAACGTTTTCTTTGAAATTAGGTCTCCTAAACCTATAAGAATCCATTTCAATCGCACACTTACTCAAGCAATCTCTCTAACTGACATTCTTCATTACAAGCCCTAATCTCTCTTACCGACGATCTCTCTCTTCTAAGCAAACATTGGCTGCTCTTGAGTCTATGTCCTAAGCTAACAACATGATCACATACTTGGAAAAAAGACTGAAGGGAATGTTGAGTTCATGAAGTTATTTGATTTTCTTGGAGAAGTTATAATTTATCTGCGCTCAATGTAAGTCTGTTGTTCGACCACATTCGCTTGAACAGTTTTGGAGTTGCTAAGTCAAAACAATCAAACAATGTTAGGCACATAACTGCCAAAGTAGCGGGCAAGGCTGTGTCTATCTCTGAGGCATCCATCCGAACTGATCTTATTTTTGATGATGCTGATGGGATAGACTCATTACCAAATCAAGCTATCTTTAATGCTATTCAGCTTATGGGATATGAAGGGGATTTAATGTGTTAACATTTAATAACGCTTTGTCTTTTCCTCCAATGGAGGTATTATTTCACATAATTAATCATGTTTAAGTTCAAAAGTACTCTTGGGAACAAATTCTACAACATATTTTCCACCTCAGAAAATAGTAAACAACACATCACCCTAAACAAAAGCACATTAATCAAAATAAGTATGCTTAGACATCCTAGAGGCTTATGAAGAAGTTATGTAATGTATCTGATACGCACTTGTTTTTATTTCTATATTTTTTAGATAGGCAATTTCGCTATATATATCTGTACCTTTAGATCATTTCATGTAATTGTTTAACTAGTAAAGTTTTTCTTTTTGATTAAGAAGGGCAAACATTTCCGCAGGGGCAAAAGTTACACCTTTGTTTGTTAATAATATTGTTGAGTCCAACCACAATCAGGATGTGGGTGCTTCTCAGAAAGACTATCTGTTGAACATCCTTCACGTCTCCTTTCTCCCACTGTTGAAATCCCAAATTGAGTTCACTGCCTGACTCATCTTCTGCTCAAACCAGTGATGTGGTACCATTTAAGCAACAACAGATCCCTTCCCATATCGGACTTCACCAACCATTTTCAACCCACTCCTATTGTTCTGATATTCAATCCCATGAACCTATGGTGAGAATCTTGGAGAATCAATCATCCAATCGATAATCCCTTTACAAGGAATGAGGATGAAAAGACTCTCCAAAATGTTCTCATGTCTGTGTAGCTCTTTATGTCAACAGGTTTAGATCAGACCAAGGAAAATCAAACTTCTTGAAGGCTAAAGAATCACAAAGCTCAATGAAGCAAGCTAAAACCTGTCATCAAACATCATTGGCAGATCTGAAGAGTGTCTAATTGCATCAAGATTCCCAAGGAATAGCTACTCAAAGAAACTGGGTGCACATAGAGCATGTATCCAAACAAGCGAGGAAGTTTGCAAAAAGGAGAATACATGTTCAAAGTAGATCTTGTTTTATGTATTCGCACACGCGCTCTCTCGCTCGAATATTGATTCATTTGGAACGAAAAATGCTCAAGTGAAGGAGGACTAGAGAAAGGTGGATGAAGACAAATGAGTTTGATGGAAGATAATCTTAGTACTGAAGATGAAGTTAGGATGACAAGGAAGGAGTTAGTACGTCTTTGAAAGGAGTTAGTACCGACTTGAGAAAAGTTATAGTACTGACAGACCAAAGTTAGTACTGCACGATTCCAAAGTTTTGTATGAATGAACAAGTTAAAGGTAATGAGAACAAGTGAGGGTACTGAAGAGATCTTGAAAGTATGAGAGCAAAGAGAATGGTTGAAGAGAGTTAGTACTGTATGGGCAAATAGATAGTACTGAAGATCAACCTAAGGAAAGAAATTGTTCTTAAAACCTCATAACACATCCAACTCTATAAAACACCCACTTTTATGATATTTGTGATGATGAAAAAATAGCTACATTCCTCATCAAATGAGTAAGACAAAGCTGCTTCTAAAGAAAACAAGAGAAAAGGTGTAGAGTTGAAGGATGCTGAGCTAGAATTGATAGACCTAGGCCTCTTCTAAGAGATCACTTCACACATTAAAGCCTCTTCCAATGATTGATCCCTAAAGCAAAGGGTAAGAAGAAGATAGAAGAGGAGGATGAATCATTTGAAAGAGAAGATGTTGATATTCTTAAGTGGAATAATTCAAACAGCTTGAAGAGTGATGAAGAAATGGCTAGGAAAATTCAAAAGATGTGGGCTGAGAAGAAGTAAGAATACAAGATTTGCTGTAGAAAAAGCAAACAAATGAAGCTTCATTAAAACTTTGATGATATTAAAGGCCGAAGAATTGAGGCGAGAAGTAATACTTGCTGAGAAGCTTCAAGAGCAAGAGAAAGCAATTGAAATAGAAGGAAGAGGCAATGTTTTCTTCATGATACAATTGCTGCTCAGAGAAAATTCCTTGCTAGACAAAGATCAGAGGCCATCAGAAACAAAACTCCAACCAAGAATCAATTAAGAAATCAGATGATGACCTACTTAAAGCATGTGGGGAACTTCAAACATTCTGAGTTGAAGAGTAAGAAGTTTGAAGACATACAAGCAATGTATGAAAAGGTAAAAAGGTCAGATTGAAGATTTATTGCTTATTGGGTCTGTTGAACGATGATAATTGATAACCAAAAATGATAAGAAAGATTTCTCCAAGATGAAAGAGATCAAGAAGGAATTAAAGTTGAATGTCCAAGGAAGAGGGATAAAGGAGAATGAGGATACAAGTAAGAAGAAGAGCACGGTACAAGGAGAAAAATGAAGTCAAGAAAAAGAAGATTCAAACAAGATACTTCTCAAGATGACCCATCTGACACTGAGAAAGAAAATGATGAGCTGAGATTATGCTTGACAATAGCTCAGAATGAGGACATGGAAGTAGAATATGAAATTATTGACAGGAAGTTTCTAATCATTGACTGAAGAATGAGAATCTTGGCTCTAAACCAAGTTTGATGAATCGAAAGATCAGAAGAGATTATTATGAATGTGGGTATTAAAAAAATCTAACAAGAAGTAATGGTCAAAAGAGAAGCTTCAGCACATTGATGAGAGTGCTTTTAGTATTTGACAGAGAAGACTTAGATGTTGTATATAAACTTGTGATGGACATATATCAAGATAAGATTCCTGAAGGTTTTGATAAAGTTCTTTGGGAAATTGATTGTATGTTCATCCAGGATGAACAAGATGAGTTTTGGAACTCACTGCATGAATGGAAAGTAGTCAGTTGGAAGCTGCATAGTTCCTCAGGGGTACACACTTTGATGACTGAAGAAGGTTTAGTCGTTCACATGCTAACAGAGAAGAAGTATCCTTTGAAAAAGGAAATAGTGATGCAAATGCTAAAGATAAAATTGGAGTCTGAAGAAGAAAGTACTATGGCATTGGAATTAATACGATTTATCAAGAAGGTACTTGCTGATTTAGAATCTAAAGAATAAGACTGATGAAAGTGAAAAGGAATTGAGTGTTGGCTAAAACACCACACAACAAATGGTTATTCAATTCACATGCTATTACAGCATAAGAAATTGGCTAGTCACACAGCAAAGGCTTGGGGTAAAGACTTCTCAAATCCGTTTATGGTTTTACAATTTTACCACAAAAAATTATAGGGTTCTCAACTCACTTGCTTCTTGTGAAGAGTTGGCTAGTTCCAAGATCAAACAGTTCTTGGTAAAGACTACTCAAATCTGTTGATAGCTGATAGTTTGCTAAAAACTATATGGTTTATCAATGCACCATGTTATGACAATGAAGCATTGGCTAGTCCAAACTCAAACGGTATTTGGTAAAGACAAATCAAATCTGTGGTTGACAGTTTACCAAAAACTGTTTGGTAATTAAATCACCATATTCTTAATGAAGTGTTTCTATCCAGAGCAACGACTTAATGGTAAAGGAACGTCATATCCTGTTAATGGTGGTAGTTTTGCCAAAAATTACAAAGCCAACGTTTTTAGTTGGATTGTAGGTACAAAGATGTTGCTGTGTGCTGAAAAGATGTTGCTAAAATGCTAAAAGACATGGTTGATCGCTATAGAAAGGATAGAATGTACAAGATTAAGAATGATCAAGAATGTTTGGATACATATCTCTGTGGTTAAAGCAAGCTTAAAAGATGTGCATTAAAAGAAGCTTAAAGGATTGAAGAAACATGAAGTTAAAATAGTTTAACATTCATGTTTAAGGGAGGATTGTTAGGATTAATGTTTTCTTAACTTAGTACCGACAGTACAAATAGTTAGTACTGTCAGCTATACTTAGTACCGACAGTACAAAGTAGTTAGTACTGTTAGTTAGTTAGTACCGTTAGTAGAAAGTTAGTTAGTACCGTTGAGAAGATATTTAAAAGATATTTATGAGATATTTTAGAAAAAGATATGTAAGCCTTTTAGGGTTATCCTTAAGATATAAAAGGAACCCTAGGCATAGTTAGTACATAGCATTAGACAATATCATAGAGTTCTACACAAGATAATACAGAACACATAGTTATCATAGTTAGCAATCTGTAATCCTCAAGAACACTTTAACAAAGTTGTTATTCAGTTGTTCATTGTTCTTCTTAGTACCTGTGTTAAGATTCCGCATTAACATATTGTATTCATAGTCATTGTTTCTACATAGTCATTTGTATTTATACATCTTGGCTATCATCCTTTATAGGCTGCAAAGATCCATTCAGTTTAACAAGGACCTTCAAGTGGTATCAGAGCCTTTGAGAAACTTTGAATAAGAAGAACAGATAAAACCAGTTATTCATCTCCAACCAACAAAACTAAACATGTCTGGAACACAAGATGAAAATCCACCACCACCACCTCCACAACCAACACAACAACAAACACCAACACAACAAACTCCTCATACAGTCTCAACCATCAAGCTCCCTATTCTCAAAAAGGGAGAATATGATATATGGGCTATGAAGATGGAACACTATTTGGCTCATACAGACTATCCAATTTGGGAGGTAATCCAAAATGGAAATGGTCCTGTATCAGTCACAACTGATACATCAGGACAAATTAAAATTTTGCCTCCTAAAACAGGAGAAGAAGTAGTGGCCAGAGAAAGAGAAAGAAAAGCTAGGACCACCTTGCTAATGGCCATTCCAGAAGATCATCTAGCTAAATTCCATAAGATGACTGATGCAAAAGAAATGTGGAATGCTATCAAATCAAGATTTGGTGGAAATGATGAATCCAAAAAGATGCAGAAGTACATCTTGAAGCAACAGTTTGAAGGATTCACTGTATCCAACACAGATGGGATTCACAAAGGCTATGAGAGATTTCAAAGTCTTCTCAGTCAGCTAGAGATTCATGGAGCAGGTGTATCTACTGAAGATGCAAATCAGAAATTTCTAAGATCTCTACCTTCTGCTTGGTTACAAGTTTCCTTAATTATGAGGAACAAACCAGGTATGGACAGTCTCAGTTTTGATGACTTGTACAACAATCTAAGAGTCTTTGAAAATGATGTAAAAGGCTCTACTGCATCATCTTCCAACTTGCAAAATGTAGCATTCATTTCTGAAAACACCAACAGTACTAATGAAGTTAGTACCGCTTATGGTGTTTCCAATACTTCTGGTCATAATTCAAAGCTTGAACAAACATCATCATATTCCTTGCTTGCAAGTCAATCAAGTTGTCCTCAACTGGATCATGAGGACTTAGACCAGGTTGATGAATATGACCTTGAAGAAATGGACTTAAAATGGCAAGTGGCAATGATCTCCATGAGAATAAAGAAGTTCTACAAGAAGACTGGTAGAAAGCTACAGTTTGATGCAAAAGAACCTGTTGGTTTTGATAAAACCAAAGTGGAATGCTACAACTGCCACAAAACAGGGCATTTTGCAAGAGAGTGTAGAACAAAGGAAGATAACAGGAGGAGGGATGGATGGAATCCTGGAAATAAAGATGGGAGCAGAACTAGATTGAAGAAGCGTCTTAAAAGCATTGGTTGACAGTTGATGGAGAATGTGTTGACTGGACAACTCATTCAGAAGATGATGAAAATTATGCTTTTATGGCTAGCAACAGCTCAGGATCAGACACACAGGTCCTTCTGTTCAAATAAGTGTAAAGAATCTTATGCAAATCTTAAAAGACTATATGATGCTCAGAGAGAGCAACTTAGTGATGCTAGTGTAGAGATAAAGGCTTATACTCAAGGTCTTAAGAAAGTTGAAGCACAGTTAGTTGCCCATCAACAAGGTCAACTTTGGTATGAACAAAAAATCAAATTTATGAAAATAGATTTAGATGATAAAACAGATGTTCTAACATACCATAAGACTTTGTTGGCTAAAGCTCAAAAAGAAAAAGATGATTTAGAGGTAATAGTAGATAAATGGAATCATTCTTCAAAAAATCTTGGTAAAATCATAAATTATCAAATGACTGCCTCTGATAAATTTGGGCTTGGGTATGGTGATTACAGATATTGTGGGAATTTGAGTTATGAAAATGAAATTTCACAAAGTGTCTTTAATGGAAAAGACAGTGATTTTGAAAATCTACCTTTGTATAAAAGGCTTTATAAATCCTGTGAAATGCAAGCAGTACCCCCACCCATGACAGGAAATTATATGCCCTCTGGACCTGACATTGAAATAGATGACTCACAATATACATATGGTCCAGAAAAGACTCAACCAAGTGAATCTGAATCCCAAACAACTGAACTTGATATCTGTGACTCTAACATTAGTACAGAAACTTCTGAATTAGTGTGTGAACCAGTTGTCAATGAATCAAAAATAGAAGTGAAACCTAAGGTATGGTCTGATGCTCCTATTATTGAGGAGTATGAATCAGATAGTGATGATGAGCATGTGTATGTAAAAATAGAAGATCTTGACACACCTAGTTTTGCTACCAAGCAAGTAAAAACTCCTAGTGAAAATGTTAAGAATATGTCAACACATAGTCACAAACCTAAGGTTAACAACAAACAATTGGGTCAAGGGATTACTGAAAGAGCATGTTTTGTCTGTGGTAGTTTTAGTCATTTAATAAGAGATTGTGACTATCATGTCAAATTGGCTAAACAAGTTGAGCTACATAAACAAAATATGTCTAAGGGTAATGGTACAAGAGAAAAGACCAACAAGATTTTGAGGAAACCAACATGGAACAATACTCAAAGGGTAAATAAACAAAATCAGTTTGTACCTTTGGCAGTACAAACAAGAACTGGAACTAATCCAGTTAATACTGCTAAGGCTAGCAGTACTAACAATGTTAGTACTGCTAGACAAAGTGTTAACAGACAGACAGTACAAACTAGCACTACTCTGAAAGTTAATACTGTTAAGCCCATGATGAATGGTGTTAGACCAGCAAATG
>BQNB010157011.1:1225-15204 GCA_026074375.1 Tanacetum coccineum | reverse complement strand
CTTCAAAGCGTTTCCTGGCCTGTGCATCCTCTGCAAGAAACTCAGCAGGAATATCCAAATCGGGCATGGGAGCCTTTCCCTTATCAGCACCAACAGACGGACCAGCAGATTCAGAGACTGCTGTGTGAGGAAGACCACCAGCAGAAAGATGTGACTGAAACTGCTCAAAAGATGGTGTAGAAAATGCTGTCCTGGCACGGCGAGAAGCAGACCTCTTACGCCTCAGAGGAACCTCCTCCTCTTCGCGTTCTTCCACATTCTCAGAAGGAACAGCAGTTTGATCAGGACCAAGAGCTGCAGATGCCATACGTGATAATCCATCAAGGTCAACATCATCCTGAATGTCCACATCCCCTTCCGCTGCAGGGGCATCACCCATCAACCGTGTTGTCCGTAACTGTTTAACCATTTTCTCCAATTTCTTAACTCGAGAGACAAGTGTCAAAATAGCACCCCCCATTATTTTCTTTGACATTCCCAGCTCAGTTTCCAAGGAGTCAATACGTCCCATACACCTGTCAAGCTTTTCAGATAAACTAGTTAGTAGAACAGGGTCCTCTGCCCTACCAGCAGCATCGGCTGTTGGTGTAGGAGCATCATCGGGCCGAACAGGTGACTCCACATGGAATCCACCATGAGTGGTGTCATCTTCCATGGAAAAGAGATTATCAAGGTCCTCAGGCTCACGATAGTTGTCAGGCCTAGGTTGGGGACCAAAGATAATGGGTTCCACAAAGTCAGGGTCAACATAACCATGGGGTCTGGGCTGTGGACCAAAAATAATTGATTCAAAGACATCAGGGTCCACATCCCCAGCTGGTCTAGGTGGAGGGCCAAACACTAATGGATCCTCAAAAATAAAGGTCTGAGCGGGCGGGGTAGGTGGAGACGCAGGCTCAGGAGTAGGATCCCTAATGGGAGAATGTGCAGGAACAGAAGGCCATGGTCTCCAGTCAGTAACAGGTGAGACAGGGTTAGGGACTACCCATTCTGTCTCAGGCTGCCTCTCCGGTGTGGGTTCCCTAACAGGGGAAACCGGAGGAGAGTGAGGTTCAGGGTGTGCCTCAGCTGTACTACCAGCAGCTTCATGGGCAGCAGCATTTTCCTCATCAGCAGCATCGCCAGCAGCAGCAATGGCAAGCATGGGGGGTGTCAAAGGCATTGGCTGACCCTCCCATTTAAATTTCATATTAGCAAACAGTTTCCTAGTAAAGCCAAATGTTGGTCTAGGGGTTCGGTCAGCAGTCTCTATGGCCACAATCATTTGTAAAAACCTTGGGTACATTAAAAATTTATTCTTTGTAGCCTTAACATTCCCAATCATCCCCTCTATAATAAAGCGAGAGAAATTGTATACCCTATCAGTCGACAAACAAATAAGGGCAGTGGCAATGGAACTAGGAAATTGATTCCAACTTCCAGACTTAGGGCTCAGACAGTGCATAAGGGTGTGCACCAGAAATCTCCATTGAGGAGATAAATGGTGCTTAAGAAAGGTAAGAGCCCGATCCGTCGGATACCCAATAGCCCTCATACCCTCAAGAATATCACTATTGGGCATGTCAAAAATGCCATTGGCATCGTCAAAGTGTAACTGAGTCCTAATGAGAGACTCAGTCACTACCACCTCACGGCCGTCAATAGTGGCGACTAGGTCATGAGACCCAGCAGCATTTGGGCGAGCAACAGCTGTTGCCCAAAATTGTTTGACCAAAGAGTCAAACACGACCGGAGGGACATGTGTCAAAGCGTACCTTAATGGAGAGTGGTCCAAATAACTGAGGATATCTGTGAAGTCCTCGCAGCCTCTTTCCCTTCCCAAGTAAGCGATTTTGTTGTGATCATCTTTGTACTGGAGTGCCGCCATTGGTGATGATTGAATTTAGGTTGATGGGTTTGAAGAGAACAGAGTATTCGGAGGAAAATGATTATGGTGTATGTGCGTGGGAAAGATGAAAAGTTGATTTGGGATGAATTAGGTTAATTGTGTCCAATGTGTGAAAAGTTACCCTTTTAATTTGATTGGTACAATTAACCTTGGAAGTTGAAAGTAATTGAGTGAAAAAATCAACTTGTCCGCCGCTTTTTGCAGGCCAGTGGTGACCCGCCAAGCGCCGTATAATTGTAAATTTAAAACAAAACTATGCAACTTGATTTTAAGACACAGGTGGAAAAGTCAACCCAGCAGTAAACAAGTCTTTAAAAATCAGCAGAAACAAGTCAAACAGCAGAATTGGTATGTGAGCAGCACAAACTAATCAGGCAGCAGTTACATTGTTACACCAGCAGGAATGGAGACTACCAGCAGAATCCAAGTGACTAGTGGCATAGACCACGCCAACCAACCCCCCCATATCAGCTGAGCGAAGCAAAACATGTGCTACCACAGAAATAAGTCATCCACAGAACATGATACCACCAGCACAAACTAGTCCAGCAGCATGAATACATGTATTGGCAGCATAAACAACTCCAGCAGCTTGAATAAATTCAGCCAGCAGAAAGAGTCATCCAACAGCAGAAACCATGCACACAGCAGGAACATACACCCTGTCAGCATAAATGAATCCACCAGCAGAAACAGAGCAACCAACAAGAGGATAACAACATCAGAACCAAGTGCGACCACAGAAACCAAATCGTCCACAGAAAGGGATGACACCATCAGAAACTAATCGTCCAGCAAAAACGATACCTACAGCAGAAACAAGTACAACCAGCAGAAAACCATCGTCCAGCAAAAAGGATAATACCAGCAGCCAACATAAGTCCAACCACAGAAAGGAATAACTAACCAGCAAACCATTAGTGCGACCACAGAAAACCAATCGTCCAGCAGAAAGGATAACTACCAGCAGAAACATAGTACAACCAGCAGAAACCAATCGTCCAGCAGAAAGGATAACTACCAGCAGCAACATTGACGACCTGCAATCACAGGAAAATAATATCCCACAAAACAACATATCCACCTGCAAGAAAGTTAGAATATACAAATATACAAACAACAAGCTCCCCTTAGCTTATACTCCCCTCAATTCACGAAAGAGGGATTCACCATCCCAATATGGACCACCAGATACTCAAATCTTGGTCCATCAAATGCCTTGGTCAGTAAATCAGCCACATTCTCATCGGTGTGAATTTTCAGCACCTGTATCAAGTTCTTCTCATTGGCATCCCTTATAAAGTGATGCCTAATCTCAATATGCTTGGTCCTCTGATGAAAAACAGGGTTCTTCACAATGCATATGGTGCTCTGGTTATCTATGAAGATTTTGGTATTCATGAAGTTGAATCCATAATCCAGCAACTGGTTCTGAATCCAGAGTACCTGTGCACAGCAGCTAGCAGCAGCAACATACTCGGCTTCTGTAGAAGAAGTAGCCACAATAGTCTGCTTCTTGCACTGCCATGAAATTAACCGTCTGCCCAGAAATTGACATCCACCTGTAGTGGATTTCCGGTCACCATGAGAACCAGCATAATCACTGTCACTGTAGGCTTCCAACTGAAAGGGAGAATCTTTAGGGTACCACAAGCCGAGTTTTGGTTGCCCTTTTAGATACTTGAAAATTTTCTTGACCGCATTCAGATGAGAAGTCAGTGGAGTAACTTGATGTCTGGAACAAGCACTAACTGCAAACATGATGTCAGGTCTTGAAGCTGTGAGATACATAAGTGAACCAATCATTGATCTGTACAAATGTACATTAACTGGAGGATCAGTGTCATCTTTCAATTTGGTCTATGACAGCCTTCATAGGGTGTTGTTTGCAGTTCTAACAGAATTCCAAGTCGAACTTCGTATCATGTCTTAACATCTTGTCTTGGGCTGAATAAAAATACCAACAGAGCAACTGTTTCCACCTGTAACCTAAGAAGAAAGTCTTCCCTCCCATAACACTATTTTCAAATTCACCTTCATCAACACCTCAATTCATCACACCAGCTTTATTGGTTGACGCCAAAGATGATGTCATCCACATAAACCGGACGCAAAATATATCCCTGGAATCTTTCTTGAAGAACAATGTCTTGTTCAATCGTACCTCTTCTTAATTATGTTGTAACAAAAAGCAGACAATCTTGCATACCAGGCTCGAGGTCTTGATAGTCCATAACAAGAGCTATAACCACTCTGAAAACATGCTTTAAGAAGTAAGGATATTCAAGCCATTAGGCCTGAGTGACATACACTTCTCCTTAATTTCTCCATAAGTAAGGCACTCTAACATCCAGCTGATATACCAGAAAGCCCATGTAAGAAGCAAAAAGCCAAAAATAGTCTGATTGGCCTCTATTCCTGGCCACTGGGCAAATACCCATCATCAATAATCAATGCCTCCTCTTGACGGTGTCCCTGTCCACCAACTCGCTTAATCCTACAACAATTCCCTCCTGGCATCCCTCTTGTTTTTCAAATCCATTTTGTCCCTATTGCATGTTGCCACAGTAAAAGGGACAAGTTTCCATACTTGCTGGTTGATGAACTGTTGCATCTCTTCTTGCATAGCATCAACCCAATCAGGATCCTCAAGTGCTTTAGCTATACTAGTTGGTTCTAACTGAGAAAGGAAGCAAGCAGACAGACAATGAAGTTGGTCTGTATGATTGGTCCGTTGTTGATCTTGAATATATCCAATGAAAGCACTTTCACCAAACTTGGATTTTGAGCTCATGCTTTCTAGTCAGAACTGGAGACGCAAGATCACCTAGAATCTGAGACTGAGGATGAATTGTGTTCACCCTTTTTGTAGGAACTGGATTCACTTCCACAGCAGGTGCTAAATTTGTAAGAGTAGCACGAAAATCATCATCATAAGAGGAAGATGTGAAAATGCCAGATGAGAATTGATCCTTGCCGCACATCAGTAAAGGAACTGAAATCGTTATGTTTTCACTCGACCCAAGATTTACCAGGAGGAATGTAGACTATCACTATACATAATGAAGCAGAGTAACAATGTACTGACAGCAGGATCAACCTAGAGACACAGAATCATCACCAATCCAGCAGGTTGAAAATGGACCACTGAGATGACTACCAGCAGGAATCGCTACAACAAAAGTACTACCAGCAGAAGTAAATACCCCAGACACCACCGAGCAGAACCAATGCCCAGCAGGATCCCTACACAGAAACACTTGGATTCGAATTTCAGTTTCAGCTGACTTAGTAATCTTCTGCTGTTGCTTTGTGAGGAACACATAACATATCGTGCACTGCGTCCTTAGCTTGTCATACTCCTTGTCTTGAAGCTTAGCAAGCACTTCTGTCATAATCTGCTTTGTCTTACCATAAAACTAGGACCATTGCTGAGAAGGACCGGCAAAGCTGTTAGAAGGTAAATGAAGAGAACCACTATTACATGTTCCCCTCTCTGAATCAAGAGTCTTGAGCTTGTGTACCTGTAGTGTATGTTTAGTCTCTTGTAGTACCTTCAGGTGTGTCGTTTTAAAAATGAGTATAAACCTAATGAATCAGTTAAATAGTTACAAGTCAAAGTACCACTCTGACCATTCCCTGAACATTTGGGTTTAAACCTTCTAAAAAAATCTCAGATTCATAGGTGTTCCTCTACCCTCTTGTTTGATAATTAAAAACACCTAAAGTCCTTGCTATTAAGGAGCATAACCAACAGATAACCTCATCAGCTTTGCCCTCAAATTTCCCCAAATGGTCGCTTGTATTGGATGATAGTTACTTGACACCCAAAAAAGGTTTTAAGATGACCTATCTGAAGGAACCTCCCCAGATAGCAATTGGATAAGGTGCGTTTTATTATGTGGATTAGTCATGATACCCTGTTTAAAACATAGCCAGCCGGCTAACAGCCTCAGTCCAAACCCTGGTGTAGGTAAATTTAAGAGTCAGCCCACATGTTCTAGCAGCCCTATAAGAGATCCTATTTTCCTCTCAGCAACCCATTCTGTTGTGGGGTTCTAGGATTACTATAGTCCCTCTTAATTCCCTTTTCCCCACAGAGTTCTATAAGTTTTGCATTTTTGAACTCTGTCCCATTATCACACCGTATTCCTTTAACCTTTTTATTTAGCTGGTTTTCTATTAAGGCAATAAATTCTTTAAGGACATAAAAGGTTTCATCCTTAGTACCCAAAAAGAAAGTCCAAGTAAACTGCTAAAGTCATCAGACCCACCAAGGAGTATGTATGTTCTGGTCAAAACTTCTGATATTTATATGGACCAAAAGTTCCATATGGTACAATTACAGAGGTCCAGTAATGAGTCACAACAGCAGAAAAAAACGTTTAAAAGAAGCCCTTATTGCTTTCCATTGTTGCAGCAACACAGTTGTGGTATCATGGTAAACACCTTTGAGAGGTAACCCATCAACCAACCTTCCTTACTAACTTTTGGATAGTTTTGAAGTTCACATGAGCCATCCTTCTGTGCCATCAGTGGATCATCCAAGATGCTTTTGCTACTAAACAAGTAACCATATTGTCTGGTTGCAGGTCTGAGATTCGAAATGTGTAGAGATCATGTTCCCTAGGAATTCTGAGTACCACCTGATTTTTATCAGGTAATTGGAATTCCTCTGAAAGCACCAAACAAAGCATTGTCCTGTAAGAGAACTTTGTTCTTTTATCACAATTTGTGATAACAGAGAACAAGTTAAAGTGCTGCAGCACTTCAACATAGTCAGACTTTCAAAGTCAATCATTGAAGTCCCCTATGGTGCCTTTTCCTGATATTCTACCATCTCCACCTCCAAATTAACAATGCCTCCCTTGATCTGCACAAAATCACAAGCTTTTCTTGTTCCTGACATACTTCTGAGCAAACCACGTCAACTATACCTATGTCATTATCGACTAGGATCAACCGACCAATCATACACAACATCATCATACACATTGAGAGACCCAAGCCATTCGACTTGACCTGCTTGTGGATCATTAATGTGAAACCATGTGAGATTGATGAGATCCACCAATACCTTGGTCCCCAAAACTGTGGTCTTTTATTCCTCCAAAGAGTAACCTGCAGAGGTCTTAAAAGCAGTATCCCATCGTCCCTTATAATAAACATAGGGTCATAAGGTTAGTCCCCTGATTTATTAAAATAAACAGATATGGTCTGAAATATGGTCGAGCCAAACAAAACAGGATTAAGCCACCACAGAAACGGTTCCTCCAGCAGAAACAAGTTGCTGGTCTTTCAGACCACCAGCAGGATTGGTCTACCACAGATTACTGGCTGGTCTGTTTCTCACCTACAGCAGAATCAGATCTACCAGCAGGAACTGATGCTGGCGAATTCCTACTACCAGCAGAAACAGATGCTGCTTTAGAGTTACAAGGGACAGAATCTACACAATTATAAAAGTCACAATCTTTAAATCAAAGCAATTACACCAGCAAACAAACATTTCTTAACACGGCACAGAATTAGTTTTTACACACATTCCTATTGTTCATTCCACTTTTATTACAAAAGATCCTAGGAGATTTTACATTCTCCAAACAAGAAAAACTAGGATTGCCAGAAGTGGAGTTTGGGTCTTCAACATCAGACTTTGACAAAGTCTTGATGTCAACAGCAGGTGGGAAGTCTTTGGTCTTGAGTTGGATCACAGGAACATTGGTATCTCTGAGTCTGAAGACTATTCACTGTTATCACAAGAGACAAAGTCATTAGATTCTGAGAGAGTTTCAGAAGTGTTATTATCAGACTTTGACCATAACATACTGTGTTTCCTCTACGTCAGACTTATATGAGGTGGGCATATAAGTTCCAATGATGGAGGGAGGAACAACATGCATCTCCCCAGCCTTGACAAACCATGAGTAAAGAGGTTTATCCTCCTTAACAGGTTCTGGGTCAAATACACTAGGTGTAGACAAATCAAACACTTCGTCTTTTCCAAAGTACTATTCCCCCTGTTTAAAAAAATTTTTACCCACCTAAGACCAATTTTTAGTTCTTGTAGACAATAGAGCTATTTATAAATTTTTGCAAGTTCTTGGAAGACCTCCTTCCACTTGTCAAATTTAGCTAATGTCGCTTCAAACATACTTCCATTCTTTCTTTTCTGTTTGTGCCTGATCATGTAATTTTTCAGTATAACTCAATGTGTTAGTGGTGTTTTCTAGATTAGGTAGAGAAAATCCTAATCTTTATCTCTAAAGCAATCTAAAAAAAAAAAAATAAAAATAAAGAAGAAAAAAGTGGTTTAATGGTACCAATCTTTTTGTGAATCTAATTTTTAACAGCATCTGAAATGCCTGAACATAAAATTAACAATCAATTACAATCTATCACGATTATTAAATATTATTCAGATCATTAATTTTAGAATCACAGCCAAGAGGACAATTGTGTACCTTAGGAGAAATCCCCATCATAGCAAACTCAGCAGCAGCATCAGAAACATCAGTACCACCATTATCACTATGAAGTCCAGCCATCATCCCATATACTTTCTCAACCTCACCAGTCTTGTTTTCTGCCGCATGATCCGACCAATTCACCATGGAATCAACTGAGACCAAAGCTTTTGGTTCGTCTGTTTTAACTTCTGAAGACTTAAAGAAGGAATACCTGGCCTTATCATCAACTGTCTTCACATTACACTCCCTAGCAAAATGTCCCAACTGAAGACATTTGTAGCATCTCACCTTCCTTCTGTCAAATCTGGCAGGTTGCTGATTGTTATAGTTCATCTTTCGTCCTGCCTTTTTCTCAAATCGGTTAATCCTCAAGGAGAGCATAGCCATTTGCCACTTCAAGTCCAATTCTTCCATCTCCAACTGATCAACCTGGTCAAAGTCTTCATAGATCATATCTTGATCTGGTTCATTCTCAGCAACAAAAGAATGCAAAACACATTCCATTATGCTGTCAGAACGAACAGATGACTGAAAACCTGATGGAATACTCTGTTGATTAGAATAATTAAGCTTTGATCCAGAGCTGGCAGCACTGATGAAAGCAGAATGAGTGGGAGCAGCAGCAGCTTTCACACCATAACTATGACCCATGCTGACATCAAGTTCAAGTGACCTAGTTTGTTACAGGTCACAAAGCTCATTGATTTCAAGACTCACCTCGTTGTTTTTATCCAAGCAACTTGTGACCCACTAAGAGGGAAGTGCTCTGAGAAACTTTTCAGGTTGATGTCATCATATGTCTGGCCTTGCCTGCACTAGTTGTTAATCCAACTGGCTCAGAATCTTCTGAAACCTGTCATAACCCTTGTGGAGGCCTTCTTCTTCTGTCACAGAGAATTCTGTAAACTGCTGTTTGAGCATGGTCTTCCTCATCTTCTTTGATTCTTCATTTCCACCAAACCTAGCCTTAACTGCCACCCAAATATCCCTTGCATCATCATAATGATGAAAATCGGGCATATGATCTTCAGGTAGAGCCTGGAAAGCAATAAAGTTCTCACCATATTCTGCCATTTGTACCGCTAACAATGCTCATCAAGAGAGACAGGAGGATGAACAATTGTATTTCCTCTTGCATCTTTTCCCAACCTCTTTGGACTGTTCCCTTGCTGAACAATCCTCCAAAGATTATGATCAGCATTCTGTATCCAGTACTCCATCTTCATAGCCCAAATCTCATATTTGTCCTTCTCCAGATAAGGAAATTTTGCATTGTTGGCAGAGATAGAGGCTGTTTGGAACTGTTGAAACTGTTGTGTCTGAACATTGTAAGGCGTACTGCGGACGCAGTAGGTTGAGAAGGTTTTGAGTAGGTTGAAAGCGAACAACAGGTTGTGGGAAGATATGTTGTGATGAAAGCATGCTGTGAGAAAGCCAGTTGAGTGAATGTCCCCCGGTGACCAAAAGAAAGGCATTGTTGTGTGAGTTTCAGGTATGAAAGATTTTTGAGGTATCATCTGAGTAAAACGAAGGTGATGTTGGGATTAAAAGACTTCTTGATGATCTTAGAGTTACTGCTGCTCAGGTTTGTGTTACTGCTGCTAAGCTAAAGTTAGTGCTGTTCATTAACTTTAATGAAAAATATGCTAAGTAGTTAGTGCTGCTAGTATAAAGTTAGTACTACTAGTTCACAGTTACTACTGTTAGTGTATATTAGTACTGCTAGTATAAAGTTAGTACTGCTAGTGTAAAGTTAGTACTGCTGGTGAAGATTGAATAAAATATTCTAAGTAGTTGCTACTGCTTGTGCTCAGTTAATGCTCCTGGTGTATAAGTTACTACTGCTCAAAGATTAAGAATGCTGAAAGAGTTTCTACTGTCAGATAAAGGATAAAGACCAAAGAAAGGATAAAGATTGTTTAGAGATCAAGATTACTTACATGATAAGTATTAGTTATTTATAGAATAGATCATAGAGAATATTTTAAGTCTCAGGAATATATTATAAATCGACTAGGACTCCTTGGTGTATAAAAGGAGGTCCTAGGGTATAGAGTTTAATATATGCGTTTTTTTTATTTGATAAGTGTTATTCATAGCTTCAAGGTTTTGTAACCCTAATACTAGGAGAGTATTCGTATTATTCTTAATAATATTAGAGCTTTTATTGTTTGTTGAATTGTGATCTTGTGTTACTGTTTCATTAAGAATTCTTCTAATATTAAAGATTAGATTTCGCATAATCTTTAATACACTTAACAAAGTTTCTACTATAGGTGTGTTAGATTTATATAATATAACTAAACCTTAAACAAGCTTAAAGAATTCGATCTATTGAAGTGGGATCTAACAAGAGGTATCCTTCAACTAGGACAACACGTAGACCTCTGTTAGATTCTGTTTGAGCCTTCCCAACCTATCCCCCTAGAGAACGATAACAACCCCCGAGTCTTACCTATACTACTACTACAACGATTTAGGTACGCTGCCTAGGGAGTTGTAAAACTTTGTGTTGAAGTCTTTATGACAACCGCACATCAAGTTTTTGGCGCCGCTGCTAAGGAATAGTAGGTTTCAACCATTTTTTAACTTAGGTGTACTCGCTTGATTCCTATCAAGTGAGATTTTTATTTTCGGTGTATTAGCTTTCTCGTAGTCTATCTTTTCTTTGTGTTATTTGTTTCGTAATCCATTTTTGTCAACCACCGTGGGAGACGCAAATCCTATCCGTACTCTTGGAGATTACTCCAGACCTAGCCACGAGGGCTACAGGAACACCATTAAGCTCCCCAAAGGGAACAATATGGTGCCTCTTCGATCCGACACCATCCGGTTGGTGAAAACGGATGCTCATTCCATGGGCTTCTATCCGAGGATCCAAACCAACATCTCAAGGATTTCTTAAAACTTGTGGACTCACTTGACCTTGATGTTAAAAATAGGGAAAGAACGCGCCTGCATTTATTTCAATTTTCCCTTCGCAATCAAGCTAGCAATTGGCTTGAACGTCTTCCAGCCTGATCTATCTCCACATGGGAGGATCTTACTACTCGTTTCCTTGCTCAATTCTTTCCATCAGGAAGGACTGCAAAACTTCGTAACGACATCCTTATGTTCCAACAACATCAAGGAGAGTCTCTTTTTGAAGCATGGACTCGTTTCAAGGACTTACTCCAAAAATTCCCTCATCATGGCATCGATCTTTAGCTCAAAGTCCAAATCTTTTATGACCATGTCAATCCCGCCACAAGATGAACCTTTTTTAACCAATCGGCCAGTGGTAAGCTTCGTGACAGAAACACCAAAGAATCCTAGGCACTACTAGAGGATCTTGCCCTCTATGACAACAAAATTTGGAACGACCTAATGGACTTCGCTAAGCCGATTAAGGCAATCTCTTTGCCTCAAGATGTCCCGAGTACATCTGACCGTCATCTCATCAAGGTCGAAAATCAAGTCCAACACTTGATGGAAGCTCATCTTGCTCCTAAGCAACCTAGTCAAGTGAACAAAACCACTTCTTCATGTTAGTCTGCAGTAGTCCCCACAACACTCAATACTGCATGAAAAATCCCGAGCAAGCTTTTGTTGAATATGCATCCTCGCGTACCGACGAAGCGGGAGGCAAGCAGTTCACTACGAAACAAGGACCAAGAATCTCTAACGAAGTCGCAAATGCTTAGAAAGGGAAGCCAACCTTTAACTTGGCACACACCCAAACATTCACAATCCCACAGAACAGCTCGTTATCCACCGACTCATCTAGTTACCAAATGAAGATTGAGAAGGCATTAATTAATTTTGACTCTTATCAAGAGAGGAGACTATCTAGCCTCGGAACTCAAATTGGACAACAGCAAGACGACATGATTAGTAAAATTAATCTTTTGTGGAAAACCATTTCTGAAAAGCTTGATGACACGCCCACTCGTAACACTGTAGGAAACCTACGGCTCAAACGAATTTTACATCCACCAACTATCCTACAAAAGACGAACTTCGAAGCAAGGGAATCAAAAGCCCATCAAAGTTACTCTACCTGAAATATATGTCTCAATCATCCTTAGCGGAACAAAATAGAAACCCCTCATGACCAAAACATGTTCATTTTGTTAATTCAATCATTATTTTAAACAAGGAATATGAAGATAAGGAAGAGGGAAGTGTGAAGTCTAGTGCAACCGAGTACAAGGATCACGAGATTACAGTTAAGAGCGTAGAGGAGTTCAAGGAAGAAACTAAAGAAGAAGAGAAAGATAACCCAGAACATTTCGACGCTTTCCCCACTATGAAGGAATTAAGGTATCACGAATGGCTCTTGAAAAATCCTCGGCCCCCATGGGTAAAGGCCAAGATTAGGATCGGGAACTTGAATAACGTAAAGATTTCTTGCATGATTGGTTACTTTGATAAAAAGCAAGCATATTTAGATGTAGAATCACCGGTCAATGTAATGTCCAGACTTCATTATAATTGGATCATGATTAATAGGTTGGAACTAAGAAGGAAACCGTCAAACGCTAAGAAAATTTGCAATTTTATGGGGAGAATTAAGGGGTAAAAAGTTTTATTAGGAAATTCACTTACGAATGTGATTTCATGGTGCTTGAGGATACCACTAGTGTCATAGATCATGACCTAGGTTCAGTGGTATTTGGAAAACCGTTCATGGAAACGACCAGACTCGTGTACGATATGAAGGAAGGAACAGTCGTGTTTGAAAAAGATAAGGAAAAGATCATGTTTAAAATGCCTCACAAAATGGAAATGTTCAAACACATATATTTTACGGACATAAAAACCGATCGCATACCTCCTTTTGTCATAGAAAGTGATGATGATAACAGTGAAAAAACCCACTACTCGGATAGCTTAGACTTAGGACCCAAATACAAGTATGACGAAAATCTGTGCAGAGCTATTCAAAGCTTGTTAACCATGAAGGCCAGAAGAAACAAAGGAAAAGTCACGTAAGGACGTGTGACTTTGAGTCTAGCTACGAGACTCATATATAAAGAAAATCGGTTCTTGGGAGGCAACCCAATGTTTATTTTCCCTCATATTAGGAGTTTCTTGTGTTTTAATTCTTTACTGTTTACTCTTTTATGTTTGAATCATGCTTTGAATTGTCTTTAACCTCGTCTTATTGACAATCAAAGGTATTTTGCAATAAAATAAGTGTAGGGGAAATTATCTGGTTTTTAAGAAAATATTCAAACATATTAAATAAATTGTTTAGAATAATTCATGTCAGTTTCGAGTCACATGATTGTATTAACTAATCTGAGATTCCATGCAGTAATTCATACAGGAAATAAATTATATAATCGCGTGTAGGAAATTTTTCAAAGAAAATGAAAAGAAAATTTTCACAGTCGTTGGCGACAGCGTCAGGATTTATCCTGACGGCGTCGTGAGCCCAGCTATAGGAAAATTTAAAAAATTTCAAGTATTTTCGAAAAATAATTTGTACAACATTTAAAATTCGTAATTTTGTTATAAACCTGCATAAACCTATGATTACATCATTACTCTCATCCTATCTTTACTGCTTTCATAGAGTCAAACCCTAAAATCTCGTTGTATATATATCTATCCTGCCAATTTTATGCTTGGTGTAG
>BQNB010157009.1:0-15204 GCA_026074375.1 Tanacetum coccineum | reverse complement strand
TTGCATGGTACATGTATATTTGTCTTAACCTCATACACACATTTCACAATTTCAAAAATCAAACAAAAATAAAAAATATCTTCTTTCTTTCTCTCCCATTTTTGGACACAAGCCACTAGACCAAGAAACATATTTTTTTTGAAGATTTATCAAGAACACGGGGTTAAGGAACACTATCGGGTTGATTCTAGTGATTGGGTTATTGATTAAACTACGTTTAGGTAGTCAGTTTCGCATTCTTCTCGCATTTCAAAACCCTTTTGGTAAGTTTTCTAAAAACTAAAAATAGTTGTACTTTTATGATTCTTATGGTGTCTAAATGTTAGTTGTACAAGTTGATCGTCGTGAAAATCAAAACTTGAAAACGAAAAGTGTGTTTAAAGGGTGTTTGTTTACGTCGAATACAAAAAGAAAAGAACAAGAAATGGTCACTTTTATATTATGGTTGTGGTGGTAAATTTATTTTTGAGTCAAACGCTTATTAGGGCTTATTTTCAAAAATAGCTTAAAAATAAGCTAGTGTAAAGCTTATTTGGTGTTTGGTCTTGCTTGTTTGGTTCGGCCTGACCGAGAAGTGGGAATGAGTTACAATAACCATTCGGCCCATATGGTTATGGCTTATTTGATTTCGGCTTATTTTGGTTATTTTCGGCTTATTTGCTTATAGCTTATTTGATTTCGAGCTTATTAAGGTTTTGCCTTATTCGGTTTTGAGCTTAATAAGCTACGGTTTATTGGATTGGCTTATGGTTAAGTTTTGGCTTATGGCTTATCTTGGTTTCGGCTTATATTGGTTTCGGCTTATTTTCGGGCTTATGACTTATGTTTTGATTTTGGGTTTTATATTTTAGACTTAAAAAGGATATGGATTTGTTTTTTACTAACGGGCTAAATATTAAAACCTTAATGGGCCGTGTGGCCCAATGACTAGTAAATGTACTAATGGACTCAATTGGGATTTAAAATGGCTATGTTGGACTTAACAAGTGATAATGGACTAACGTTGGGTTTTCGGGTCCAATTGGTAAAAACTTGATAATATGCACGATTAAAACGGATAAATTGGTTAATAAGTAGTGTCAAAAATAGAAAGCGGTTACATTAGTCAAACTTTAGTCAAGATTGAGAAATCACTTAGAAAATATGAACTTTTGGCATTTTGTCAGAATTTTTGGAAAATTTAGGAAATTATTGAAATATAAGGTTTGAAAACCTTGGAAACCTTTTCAAACGAACGGGTCATGTAGGAGTTTTGTGAAAAAATGTCACTTAGAAAATAATGTGGAATAATTATTTTGTGTTGATGTCGCACTTAGCCCAAGTGCATCGAGTTGTTTTACGTAGTTACCACACAACCATGGTACCAAAACGTTTGCAATGAAAATGAGATTTTGAAATGAGAACAAGTATTTTGGTAATAAGGATAAACGTTTGCAATGAGAATGAGATTTTGAAATGAGAACAAGTATTTTGGTAATAAGGATAAACGTTTTATAATGAGAATGAGGTCTTAAAATGAAAACAAGTGTTTTGGTAATGAGAATAAAGGATGTAATGGGAATACAGGTTTAAATCGAGAATAAGAAATTGGTGTGAGTAAAGACGAACGCTTGTATAATAAGGCAAATTGCACAATAAATATTAATAATGTGAAATTAAGGATTAGGTCGTGGCCGGGTACCGTTGTGCGTTGTTGAGATATTTGGTTCGTTGTGTAGAGGTTATTTGGTTCATTGTGTAGAGGTTATTTGGTTCGGTGTGTAGAGATTGTTTGTGCGTTGTCTAGAGATTATCTGTGCGGTTACCATCATCTGTCGAGGTGAGTTCTCGTAGCCCCACTTTTTAAATCTTTTCCGTTGGGGGAAAATGATACTCAAATGTGTTCTGAACTGTTTTTCTTAATTGTGCGAAATGTGATTTTGTTTTTGGGAAAATATATGTGCTTATGACTGCTATGTAAATATTATGTGGTTTGATTATTCTTGCATGCTTCGAGGTGCATGGCAAGGTGTGATTAGCAAGGATTTGCTTTGTTTGTGAAAGGTTGCCCTATGTAAATGCTCTAGTACTGGGAGGCCGTTAGGTGCGTATAACCTCGAGGTTGCGACCCCAAGAGCATTGGTATATGCTGGTTTAATGACTAGCGGGGATGCTAGGTCATGGTACATGATTAGCAAGGATGCTAAGTCATAGGTTTGATTGTATTTGCATATATTCACTGTCTTATTACACAATTGTCCAATTGTTTAAGATATTGGCACAACGACTAGGTTTCCTTTAAACCTACGAGCTCACCAACATTATTGTTGACGTTTTCGAGTATCATTTTCAGGTGTGTTTGATAAAGGTAAATGGATGGTTTTGGAGACTAAAGATGTGCACCCTCGGGGATTTGGGATTTAAGACTGAGGTCTTACATATCAAGATTGAAACATGAAATCTTTGTAAATAGTTTTTTTTGTAAACTTCGGATGGTATTTTCTTGTATCTTGTGCAATGTGAATCATTATGTTGCATTTTCGTGTTTCCGCTGCTGACGGGGTGTGACACACCACAAAACCAATTTTTAGGTATTTTATTACGAGAATGCCATTGAATGATTTTGACTACGACTTTATAAGTTTGAAGGCTTTACGTGATTAGTTAGTCAAATCCGTTAGTCAAACTATAAGTTTTAATATTATGTAAATGGTTTTGGAAAGTTTAATGTGTCACAACTTAGAAGGAAAAGTACTTGAGGGATCATATTGTGTCAAATGGCTAAACTTGTATATCTAATCTATAATTAGTCATATACTAATAAATCCTAGACTCTCCAAATGTCCTAGTCTTGGGGAGTGTTGGTATGTGTTGGTTTAGAAGAGAAAGAAGGAGGGAAAAAGGAGCCTTGGTGATTCTAGTTGTAAAGAGTTAGTGTTTTTATGTCAAGGTTAAGCTCTAGCAATGAATCATACAAGTAATCTTATTTCTTGAGTTAATTGATAAATGGAGAGTTAGGGTTCATGTACCCAATTTTGGGGTTTTGAGTAGAAGGTGTTTTAAACTAATGTTATGATGTTATGATAATTATGGG
This sequence comes from Tanacetum coccineum, assembly GCA_026074375.1. Taxonomy (NCBI): domain Eukaryota; kingdom Viridiplantae; phylum Streptophyta; class Magnoliopsida; order Asterales; family Asteraceae; genus Tanacetum; species Tanacetum coccineum. The sequence continues at coordinate 12,131 of BQNB010157009.1, read as the reverse complement.
ATAAGTGGTATTGAATAAAATTAGTAATTTGAGGGTTTTGATGATATGATCAAGATATAATTGTAACACCCCAAAACTAGGTTTTAAGCATTTTATTACGAGAATGCAATTAGATAGTTTGACTATGATTTTTAGTAGTTTGAATGCCTTACGTCATTGGTTAGTCAAACACGATAGTTAAACTATAAGTATAAATATTATGTAAATGATTTAGAAAGTACCATGTGTCACAATTATAAGATAATAGTACTTAAGGGGCCAAAGGTGTAATTTAGCCAAAGATATTATAGTTAAGTTATATTCATGGTTCTAAAAGGTACGCCATGGCACCCCTATGACCTCACAAAGCCACGAGTCGTGACCTCCACGCTATGCAATAGACAAAGACGTAGGCTTAAGGCGTGATGTAAGATGAGAAGTGGAAAAACATGATAAGGCGTGATGCGTAGAAGCTGTTTTTGAATTCAACTTTGATAAAATCGTTTTTTATAGAAATTAAAAAGATTACAAGCAAATATAGTTTCTTGACTTTATTCCTTATGTATGACACTTTTTGTAAACTCAATATATTTGAAATATGATATAAATAAATAAATTTATAAATATTTTTATATTTTGTTCCGCTTTATGTCACGCCTTATAAAACGCTATGACTCGCCATAGCTCCTAAGGCGTGAGGCTTGACCATGTATGTGTAAACAGGTTAGGGTTGACATAGCTGACCTGATTATTTAAATGTGTCAAGGCTTTCAGTATGGAGTTTACCTGACCCGCCACCTGTCTAACCCGAACTCCTCTAACCCAACCCGACACACTTCCACCCCTAGCCAAATGTGTAATTTAGCCAAAGATATTATAGTTTAATTATATTCATGGTTCAAAAAGGCACTCATGGCGCCTCCATAATGACCTCGCAAAGGCACGTGTCTGACCTCCCTGCTTACCATAGATTAAAGAACCGTAGGCTTAAGGCGTGATGTGAGATGAGAAGTGGAAAAACATGATAAGGCGTGATGCGTATAAGCTGTTTTTGAATTCAACTTTGATAAAATCGTTTTTTAAAGAAATTAAAAAGATTACAAGCAAATATAGTTTCTTGACTTTATTCCTTATGTATGACACTTTTTGTAAACTCAATATATTTGAAATATGATATAAATAAATAAATTTATAAATATTTTCATATTTTGTTCCGCTTTATGTCACGCCTTATAAAACGCTATGACTCGCCATAGCTCCTAAGGCGTGAGGCTTGACCATGCCGCCACGTCATGCCTCACGCTATTAATAACCTTGGTTATATTAGATAATTATTAAACAATTTTCTAGACATTCCAAGGGGTTCTAGAGAAGTGTATGTGTGTGTTTGGCCTGTGACATGGGAACAAGAAGGAAAGGGAGACAAGAATCTTTTGGTGACCAAATTGGTGGTGAATTAGTGATCTAATACCAGAAATAAGTCCATTGTAATGATCTTCTACAAGGTAAGTAATCTTTATTGAGTTGAATTGGTGAATTAAGAAATTAGGGATCATATACCCTAATTAGGGAAATTGGGTAAAAGATGTGTTTAAGCTAATTTAAGAGGTTATAGTAATTATGGGATAAGTTTTATTGAATTAAGTTGGTAATTTTATTAGACTAATTATCATATGATCAATATATGATTATATGATAATTAGAGGTGTTAAGAGGTGAACTTTGGTTGTTTCAACCATTGTTATAGTAGTGGGATTATGTGCATAAAGTGTTTATATTTATATAATTTGATTTAGATTGCAAGTGAGGATGATGATGAGGAAGATGATGATGTTGGTGTAATAATAACTTAGCTTTGGAGCTAAGGTAAGTAACTTGGTTACTATATGCTTAATATGAAAGTTATTATGTTATGTGATTATGAATGAAAGTGATAAGATATGTTATAGTGCTTAGAAAGTGTGGCGAATCAAGAGACTCAATAGTTGGATGTTATAGAAATAGTTATGGATTATAGAAGGATTAAGGATTTAAGGTATGAGCTAATGCTTCTATGTGTTACAAGTGTGTTATAGATACATGGTTATAGTATATGTATTTATTATAGCGTTGGTATGCGAGAATGCATGGTTTGATGTTGGACTTGATGTTAAGCGTTCATATTGTGAATATGATGATTGATGTGTTAATCATATACTAACCAATTACTTACTAAGCGTTATCGCTTACCGTTATAGTTTCTTGTGTTTAGTAGGTTCTATCGATGAAGGTAATGCTTGGATTAAAGCGTAGAATTGGGCGTGCGGATAGAATGGTAATATGGTTGAAAGTGTATTGGAACGTGTATAGGAGCTTAGTAATAGTACCGAGCTCAATTCAAGGTTGAACTCCCTAAGTGTCATAAACGGTTTGTTAATAAATGTTGTTAAGTGTCAAAGTATCATGTAAACGTGAAGTTGAAATGTGTTAAAGTTATTTGTTATAGTTTGGTGTCATAGTGTATGCAAATGGGTCAAAATGAATGTTTGGCAAACCCCGTGAAATACTTGTTTATGGGATGTTTAGTCCACAAATGTTGATGAAAAAGAAGTATTATAATGTTTAAATGTGTTCTGGAAAGTTTCATGTAATGTCGAGTCCGGGAAGTTAGTTTCTTAAAAAAGTGTAAAAAAATAGGTTTGGGTGATCATAATCATCCAGCCACCCAACCTGGAATCCTGCTGGCCGGCTGGATTGATTTTGACAGATTTTGGTGGTCTTTGAAATTTTGTATAAAATAAACCGTAATGAGTTAGAAGTCGTGTCTTATACCGTTGGAAAGGTATTTGAGTCTACTTTATGTTAAAAATACTTTTAAGGGCCGAATTGTAAATGATTTTGGTTTGTTTATAAAAGAATGACAGAAGGTCATTCCTAGTCAAATTTATAGTCGGGAAAGGGGCGTTTCAACTTGGTATCAGAGCTTCGGTCTAAGTGAAGTAGATTTCCATGATAGGTTGCTTAAACTTAGACCACTCGTAGATGCGTTTGCCTTAAGTGTAGGTAGTGCGGAAGCGTATGCCTTAGTTATAAGGTAGATTAAGTGCTTGCGGCTATGAGGATGTGATGCTTGGACATGACATGAAATGGTAATGGAATATGATTGTGATTAACAATGGTAACACTTGTCGGATATGTGTTTTTAAGATAATGTGTGTTTACATGATAAAAGTCTATGATTGACTAATATATGTTTAATTGCTAAGGAAGGTACATGATATGTTTTGAATTGCTTAGATTAGAGTTAATTGATGTGCTTTGATCTTTGAGTTTTTATGATGCCATGGAAGAAATAGCTAAAGCACATTTTCTAGTGTTATGACACTTGTGCTTTGATCTTAAAGTTATATGTTTGTGTGAATGAAGATGTGTAAGTAAATTGAATTGATGTCTAAGCAAAATGAGTATGATTTATGTGGGGACTAATGACCAATATATGGTCAAATAGTGTTTCATACCTAATGATTGTTGAAAGTGTGTAGTAATAAAGATCGAATAAAATGAGTTTAAGTACCTAATGCATGAAAATAGAATATGCGATGAGGCTTAAGTATATGATAATGAGAAGGTGAAATCATGTTACATAGAAAACATGATAAGAAAAATGTGATAGCGAAAAATGTGTAAAAGTGATTAACAAAGGTAATGCATTAAAGCGGTTGCTATAAAAATCTTTAAAGATATAAAATGCGCTAGATGAATAGTAAAACATGACTAAAATCATGTAGATATATGAGAATGCGTATGATGTGTAAAATGAGATTATTGGATATGTTATAGAATAAACCTATGTAAGGTTTATATGCAAAAGAGTCGAGTGAACTAAAATGATGCATTGGCATAAAACTTGAATAAGTTGTCTGTCAACTTGGGGTTGACGAGAGAATGATAAAGGCATTGTGAAAATGCATATGAATTATGTAAGATATGAAATTGACAAGTATCATATAGATCTTGTCCAAAATAATGAAAATGTGATAAAATTGCATAAGGCAATAAAATTTAGAAATGGAAATATACTTGATTAGAAAAGTACATAGATGAGGAATGAGTAAAGAATGTTAAGGTAAAAATAGCTTGGATCCAATGCTCTAGTTCTCGAGTCTTTCGAGATGTGATAGCTTGCCTTTATGGAATGGTTGTTATAGCTTTCCTTCATGGCATGGTTGTTATATGTTGCCTTCATGGCATGGTTGTTATAGCTTGTCTTTATGGCATGGTTGTTATAGCTTGCCTTCATGGCATGGTTGTGATAGCTTGCCTTTATGGCATGGTCGATAAGCTTTCCTTTATGGCATGGTTGCTAGCTTGCCTTCATGGCATGGATTAAAAGGTTAGTGGGATTGGATCCAAGGCTAGAAAAAATGAAATTAAAATGTAAAATCATTGACATGGGATCAATGAAAGAAAAGATAGAAGTGTAGACGGATATGAGTGTTATGTCAGAAATGTACAAGTAGAATGATTTATAATCTCCTTATTTAAATGGATTGGGACGCCTTTTCATTTTAATAAAGAAATTGTAAATCACCGAACCATGAATTTATAATTCTTTATTTACATAGATTGGGAAACTTTTTTTTATGTAAATAACGAATTGTAAATGAGTGGGCTTATGTGTATCCGACATTGCATGAGTACGAGTAGATAAAAAGAAAATGATAACTAAAATGAGTTAGATGTCATAAGAAATAAAAGTAGACATGAATGGAAAGTTTTTTATGGCGTTAAGGTTAACTGTTAAACCTTAAGTTAGATGCCTAGAATGAAGTTAATTCATTAAGTTGATAAGGTAATCGGGTAGGTAATTCCTGAGTTTTTAAAAAATAAAGTTGCTTAAGAAATGCGGAGAGTTTGATTTGTTAGTACCGTTTAGATGGTATTTGAGATAAACTTGAAAATAAGTTACCGGTTTTTAAGATAAGAAATTCGGCAAGGATTAAGAGAATCCTTGAAAATAGGTGTTGGAATTAAGTGGAATGCGAAATAGAATGATATTTGACTTTGCGTTATATTAGTGTGTTGATGAATAGTGTAGGAATAGTGTTGGAGTTTGACATATATAAAGTCAAAATGGTAAGTTTTCCAAATGACAAGTCGTCATCGTTGGAAATTTTAGAGAAGTTGTGATGTGGCGTATGGGCTTTAATAGAGCGTTGTATAATAGTAAATGAGTTAACTAGAGTAAGAGCGTTGCATTATAGTAAATGAGTTAACTAATTGATTAATTAGTTATGGAAGACATGTCTTGAACAACATAATGGCTTTAATAAGGGTCGAAATGTGATAGTAATGAGCGAGAAGTAGAACGGGTTAAGGTATTTGGTTGTGTTATAGCATGGCTAGAGTTGCAAAACCATATAGGTTGTTGCAACTAGTTGGGTAAATATTTGGAGGTGTTAAGATGGAACGAGTGATTAAATGCAATCAAGTTTGGTTAATATTATACGAAGAGATTTCGGAGACAAAATCTAAATAAGGGGTAGAATTATAAATCCCCAAAACCGAGTTTTAAGCATTTTATCATGAGAATGCCATTAGATAGTTTGACTACATTTTTTAGTAGTTTGAATGCATTACGTGATTGGTTAGTCAAACCTAATAGTCAAACTATAAGTATAAATATTATGTAAATGATTTAGAAAATACCATGTGTCACAATTATAAGAGAATAGTACTTAAGGGGCCAAAGGTGTAATTTAGCCAAAGATATCATGGTTAAGTTATATTAGATAATTATTAAACATATCCTTAGACATTTCAAGGATATCTAAAGAAGTGTATGTGTGTGTGTGTGTTTGGCCTATGAAGTGGGAACAAGAAGGAGAGGGAGACAATAATCTTTTGGTGACCAAATTAGTGGTGAATTAGTGATCTAATACGAGAAATAAGTCCATTGTAATGATCTTCTACAAGGTAAGTAATCTTTATTGAGTTGAATTGGTGAATTGAGAAATTAGGGTTCATATACCTTAATTAGGAAAATTGGGTAAAAGATGTGTTTAAGCTAATTAAAGAGGTTATAGTAATTATGGGATAAGTTTTATTGAATTAAGTTGGTGTTGGTAATTTTTATTGGGACTAATTTCATCTGATCATATATGCGTTTATGATAATTTGAGGTGTTAGAGTGTGAGCTTTTGGTTGTTTCAACCATTGTTATAGTAGTGGGATTATGTGTATAAAGATGTTTGTGTTATATTATTTGGCATTTAGTTTGCAGGTGAGGATGATTGATGAGGAAGATGATGATGTTGGTTGTAATGATAATTAGCTTTAAAGCTTAAGTAAGTAACTTGGTTTACTATATGCTTAATATGAAGTTATTTGTTATGTGATTATGAATGAAAGTGTAAAAGAGGTTAGAGTGCTTAGAAAGTGTGACGATCAAGAGACTCAATAGTTAGTATGTTAGAGAATTAATTATGATTATGGGATGCGATTTAAGGATTTAGGTATACATGGTTTGATGTTGGAATTGCTGTAAAGCGTTCATATTGCAATTACGATGGATGTCTGTTAATCTATACTAACCAATTACATACTAAGCGTTAGCGCTTACCGTTATAGTTGCTTCATGTTTTGTAGGTTTCTTGCGATGAAGTAATGCTTGGATTTTAAAGCATAAGAATTGGAATGTTTTTTTTTACTTTAATAAGTGCGGATAAAACATGTAATAGGGTTGAAAGGGTATTATAACGTGTATAGGAGTCTAGTATAATAGTACCGACCTCAGTTTCAAGGTTGAACCCCTAGTGTCATAAACAGTATGTTAATAAATGTCTGTTAAGTGTCAAAAGTATCATGTAAATGTGAAGTAGAAATGTGTGTTTAAGTTATTGGGTAAAGTTTTGGTGTCTAATGTATGCAAAGGTGTCAAAATGGGTGTTTGGAAAACCACCACGAAATATGTGTTTAAGGACGTTTAGTCCTCACAAATGTTGATGAAATTGATAAGTCTCTATAATGTTTAAATGTGTTCTGGAAAAATTTCGTCTGTAATGTCGAGTCCGGAAAGTTAGTTTTAGGAAAAAAGTGTAAGAAAATAGGTTTTTGGTGTGACTAGAATTCATCCAAACAGCGCCGACCTGGCATTCCAAGCCGGCTGAGCGGGATTGATTGTGACAGATTTTGGTGGTCTTTGGAATGTTGTATAAAATAATACCGTAATGAGTTAGAAGCGTGCCCTCCTTTATACCACTTGGAAAGGTATTTGAGTTTAACGTTATGCTAAAATACTTTCAAGGGCCCGAATTGTAATTGATTTTGGTCGTTTATAAAAGTATAACAGAAGGCATTCTCGGTCATGCGTTGAGCAAAGTTTTTTTTATTTAGGTCGAGTTTAGAGTCGGGTAAGGAGGCGTATCAATGATCATATGACGATTATAGATGATGTATGGGTAACTAGTGGGGTAGGAGAAACCCTTGTTATAGTATTTCATTTATGTGATATTGGTTTATGATGATAAGGCTTAGGAGAAGCAAGCTTTGGATTAATATGATGAGTGGGGTTTAAATTAGCTCGCATCTAAGGTAAGTAACATGATTATAATGTGATGTTATGTTGAGTTGATCATAATATTTGTATGAGATTGTTTGTTGCTATGGTTTAGAGACAAAGCTTTAAGATTGCCCAGGGTGAATGATAGATAAAAGGGTTAGTTTGACATAACTAGCCAATTTTGTGTTAAACTAGTGTGAGACTAGTTAAGATATGTGTAGGTTTATCACGTGATGAATGATGTGGTTAAAATGTTGATATATATGTAATAGTATGAACAATTCATGGCTAAGGTGCTTTGTGCAAGTTATAGTATGGTTAAGTCCTTTGGACTAGTAAGCGACGTGTATGATGTATATATGTGTAAATGAAATATAATGCCATGTTATTGCCTTTACTTACTAAGAGTAAACTTACCATTTAGTTGTTGATGTTTTTGTGTAGGTTTATATGAAGCAAGTAAAGTTTCAGAATAAAGTCCTATATCTATGAAGTAGAGGATTGGAACTATGTTGGAATATGCTTAGGAGCTTAGTATTAGATACCGAGCTCAATCGATGTTGAACCCCCAAGTGTAGTAAAACAATTTGTTTTTAATGTTTTCAAGTGTCAAAGTATCTTGTAAATGTGAAGTTGAAATGTGTCAAAGTCATTTGTTATAGAATGTGTTATACAATATGCAAATGGGTCAAAACAAGTGCTTGACATAACCCATAAAGTATGTTTTCCACGGGTCATTTAGTCCAAGCATGTATTTGTTGTATTAAAGATTACTAAAAAGTTTTATTAATTTTCGAGTCTTGAAAGTATAGTTTTTGAAATAAAGAAAAGTGCAAAAACATAGATTTCTTTGTAAATTTTATGCATTGGGCATATGACCATATGAAATTTCATTATATGGACTGATGTGTGGTAAAATCTTTAAATTTGTGGAAAACTAGAAGGGGGGTTGAATAGTTTACCGTTTTTAATTTAAGGTTTTAAAGTGTTTGTAAAAATTCTAGATTCGACTTTATGTGAATTCAACACTTGCACAATATGAACAATAAACTTATCTAAACAATTAATAGGATAGTATGAGAAATTAATGTAAGATAAGAGATAAGAGTAAGAACAATCAAACCACAATGCGAGGATTTATAGTGGTTTGGTAACGAAGCACCTCTTCGCCCTACTCCACTCCTCGAGCACCTAACTCGAGAGTTTTCTTCACTATGTCAACAAGCTCCCTTATGGCGGAGAAAACCTTACACAACTTTTGCTTATCTTGATTTCCGACACTAAGCTAGATGAGTTCTAATCTTAGCTAGAACCAATCTACCACAACTTCACAACTTCACTACACAACTTAGCTTCACGACTTGATCACGACTACACAACTTCTTCACACCTTAGTTTTCTTCACACCACTACTTCACCAATCCACTACTCTAATCATACCTAACTAACACTACTAGGAAAGATCACCAAGATTATGACAATCCGTCAATTTCAGGTCGTTAATTTATTCTCGAGTATTAATTATATTTTTCATTTTTATGTTGAGATACACACAAAGGTGTAATACTTCTTCACTTTGATGATGGAAGTATTCTTCTCTTGCACTTGAGGAATTGAGCTTGGATCACTTGGAAACAAAGCTTTATGATTAGATGATTAAAGGATTTTAATGAGATGTGTGGGCTGTTTTAGAACAGAAAGAATGAGTGCAAAAGGTGAGAAAATAGTGGGGAAAAGTCTAGTATTTATAGGACAAACTGGAGGAGCGTCTACCTATGGGCGGTCCCCTTAAATAGGTGGGCGGTCCCTTTAATTTTAAGGGGGCCGCCCGTGTATTTAAGGGGGCCGCCCTAGACTGGGCGCTCCCCAGTTTGTCCTTTTGTGTAGGGAGAATTTTCTGGAACTTTCTAGCCGTTTTAAGTCCGAAAATTTGAATTTCAAAATGTTTATTTTGAATAAAACATTTCTTTTAATTGTAGAAAATGTTTTGTAATGTTTATAAAAATGTTTACAACATTTTATAAAAGTGTGAGGTTGAATAAGAAATTTTCCCTTATCATAATATGCATTAAGCATATATTTAATTCAACCTTTAAGTTATATAATTTTTTGAAATAAAAATTTACTACAATTACTTTGTTTTACATTTAATGTTTTACATAAACGATATTATATATTTGATTATCAAAACGTAAAGATGTGAAAAATATTAATAATGTTTTTAGGCATTATTTTTATCAACAATCTCCCCCTTTTTGATAATTACAAAATTTAAACTCATTAAATGTAAAATTATTTTTAAACAAGTATTTAGTGAGTTTCATGTCATTTCTCCCCCTTTTTGTAGAATCAAAAAGACATCGTCGAGAATTGCTAGTTAAATCAACAGAATAAATGCTCCCCTTTGATGTGTGCTCCCCCTCGTTCGAGGGCACCAAGGAATCGAGCTATGGTTTCTTGGCTACAAAAATGAGTTAGAACAATACAAATATTTCTAACATATAATAAGAAGGAAGGAAAAATATGACAAGTGCAAGCAAACATCAAAGCAAAAAAAACTTCATTCATTTAAGACAATGTGTGTGAACAACACACAAGCATACATAAATAGAAAAACAAATATGCTTTATAAGCATATTAATACATAAAGAAAAATCCTAAATAGCCATGGAAGGATTTTGACTTGCTTGCGATACAAAAGGATTTAACAATTATTTGAAGGCATATTACGAGATTAGTTAGTTGGAGAGTTTGGAGTGGAGGCGGTTGTGAAAGGGTAATCTCTTTGAACTCCATGTGGTGGATAAGGTTGAGTGAGGAGGAATTCAATCTAATTGATATCCTCACTTAAAGCAAGGAATTGTTTTTGGGTAAAGATGTAATAAGGGCAATACCCAACATGGGTTTCAACTTGGTTGATGTTGAGGGTGAGTGGTAAGTTTGGAGAGTACGGTGATGAGGGAATGTTGTTTTGTTGTTGAGTAAGATGCATGGCTAAGAGGTTATCCAGGTCTTGTAGTTGATTAATGTCATCAACTAGGCTTTCTCTACTTGGAGATCGAGGTGGTGTGTGTTGAGTTTGGTTATTACTTTGAGGTAAAGCGTTAGTGTAAGTAATATGTGAGTTAATGGTGAGATGGGAAGTGGAGGATGTGAGATAACTTGTGGTGATGTGGGAGTGTCCTTAATGGAAGGATTTGGTAATGCTTGATTAGGATGATTGTTTTCTTGAGATGGTTCATGATGAGAAGTGAGTGGTTTTGGTATTGGTGAAGTTGTATTGAGCACATTTGATGTGTTGCAAAGGTTTGGTTTCTTCCTCCAAATGGGTTTCACACTCATTTTGGCAACCTTTGATGGTTTGGATGTGGGTTTGTATTGAGCACATTTGATGTGATTATCAAAACGTAAAGATGTGAAAAAATATTAGTAATGTTTTTAGGCATTATATTTTTATCAACAGAATCTTCGTTGGACATGAACAATGTAAGATAAATATGATTTCGTTCATGGACAGTGTAAAAAATATGCCTAAGTATGAAATGCAAAAATGATCAAATGATGAATACACATTTACACTCTCATTACTATTATAATGATTTCAAGTTAAATAATTATGTATACAAGTTCAATGGATAATTAAATGATTAAATAAACAAACAATTAATGCATTAAAAATAAAATAAAAAAGATAAAAGATGAACCTTGCGACATATACTTCGAAGATGAAATAACTGATACGAAAAATTAAAGAGTCAGGCGTGACTAATTGTTTGTAATTACCAAGATATGGTTGGTAAAAATAACTTTTATAATACGAGTAGTCAAATATTTTGTACAAGCCTAGGAGCCCAAATTGACCTTATATAAAAATGGCAACAAAAGCGGGTACTGATTCTGGTAAACGGGGCGGGTATTACCAGAACCCGCAACCGAACCCGTACCCGGGAAAAAAAGAATATTTCTACCCAAACCCGTATCCAAACCCACCAACCCGCCCTCGAACCCGACCCAACAGGTTCGGGTTTCGGTTTTCCCCATCGGTTTCGGGTGCTTTTGCCATCCCTAGTAAAAACTATACCAGTACGGTTTATTGAACCATATATTTCAGTAATGCAAGATGAGTTGTGTAACATCTCGTACTTTATGGTCAACATTAAATCTCGAATCGGTTCCTATTTCCATCTTTGAATAAAAAAATTCGTGTTTTACTTGTTAGCCGATTTTGTGAAAATCGTCATCTTAAGCTATTTCCGCATCGTGCTTAGGATATTTATCTGTAAAGCATTTTAAGAAATTGAAAATTTTATATTTTAGCTCCGGAAGCCTAATTGTTTTTATTTTAGTATTCTTTGACTTTTCCCGCGTTTTTGCCGAAACCGCGTCAAAATAGTGTTTTTACGTTTAATAATGAGATAACTAAATGTTTAAGCTCAAAATTTGTATAGTCCAAATACAAATATATATATATATATGTGTGTGTATGTGTGTGTGTGTGTGTGTGTGTGTGTAAGGGAGGATTATTGTAGTGTAGTATCTTAAAGTTGTTAAAAAGAGAAGTGATCTTAACCATTAAATTTATTAATTAATATGTGATTTAATTAATAGTAGA
>BQNB010157007.1:0-15204 GCA_026074375.1 Tanacetum coccineum | reverse complement strand
TGGATTATGTTTTTATAACGTCTCTTTTCGAGTCGTTCTTTATAATTTAATGACTGTTGTACTTATTATCAACACCTAATTGTTGGTCCCGAATCAGGTTTTAAATTGGGGGTGTTAAATGATCATTGCCTAAACAAACATACCTTAATTATTTGCTTGAATCGTCCTTTTATTGCTTTCTTTGCAATAGTCAATTTATGCACGTTTTGATTAATTTGATCCGTGACAATCTTATTAACCTTAGAACCTTAATTACAAACTGTGAAAACTTCAATTCCCATGGAACGACCTGGACTTACCTAAAGCTATACTATACACAAACGAGTATACTTCCAGAGTGTTGTGTTTTTAGTAAAAATCGGTATTTCTATTATTATAAATTTAAAGCTTGGAAAACACACATCAGCGTTACATCATCCTAAGATCTAGACACATTAATTTTTTCACAATTAAAGCATCCGAATAAAGCATCCTTATTTGCTGATTATAATCTATCTTATGGATTAAAGCAATGGTGATCTTGTTAAACCTTAGCTCATAGAGACTTTACCCACTTACTGTTTAATGGCGATTTATACACTAGTAGTCCACTTGTCCAACTATCCAATAGAATCAGAACGTTATTTGTTGAATTATCTAGGTTCACCTTCTAGTCAACACGATCAATAAACAATTAGAAATATATAATTAACTAGTTAAGCCCGAAGCGTATCCTAGACACAGATTTAGAAGGACAATATTTGTGATACTAAGATTCTAGATGTATAATTTACTATATGTAGAGCTATCCCATACTCTAGATTACTTGGTCCGTATCACTAGATCCAGTTGAATAATAGGTCACATACAAAAGTACGTAAACAAGTATAAATTAATAAACATAAACAAGCATTCAACGATAAATCAAGAAATCAAGATAAACAAATACCAAACAATCAGATCTTCATAATAATGGCTAATACCCGAAGGTATTAGCTTTCAAACGTCATAATAAATACAAAAGCAATTATTTAGCCAAGGTAAACTAACCGAGTTAACGAATGATACCAAAAACTGAACGATTACTTAAGTATATGGAATTACCTCGTTGTCTAAACGGAATTGATAGCGTTCGCTCGACCTCCTTATGCGTTTTGTTCTACTTCTGAAAATCGACTTTTATGGTTTAGGTATCGAGAATATGATTTAGCACACTTAAAACTCATTTTTGAGTTTTGTATTTGTAGGTTCTGGAAGTCGGTTCGATACGGCGTATCCAAGGGATTGGATACGGCGTATTGGAGTTTCTTGGAGTAGGGACTATGTTTGATATCTTCCAGAATATTCACATCTATATCTTCAATACGGCGTATTGACTTCTTCTAGATACGACGTATTGATCTTTTTTCCTTTGTGGTCTTTGGTGAGTACAGGCACGGATACGTCGTATCTTCCTTGATGGATACGGCGTATTAGTTGTCAGAATCATTAATCTTCAAAATATCTTCGTTTAAGCTCCAAAATGCGCGCCTTTTGCTAATATTCACCAAGTACTCCATAATTACTGAAATTCTCAAATATAAACGATTAAGGAACAATTCTTTGCAATAACTATACAAAATGGGTTAATAACATGGGATAAATGATGCTATAAAATAGACGTTATCTGATGTTATCAAATATCCCCCACTTGAATCCTACTTGTCCTTTAGTAGCCTTTAGAAGTTTATAAAAATGTATCCCTAAGGATATTTTCTATTAAAGCATTTATTTGATCTATTACAAGTACACAACCAAATACCTCACGAAATAGGAAGATGAAAACACTCAAATCACTCAACTAATCTATGTGGTAACATGTAACTAATTCGCTCAATTGTTCGGTTGTGACGAGTATTCTATCATAAGCTTGTCAAGGATATAAATCTCCACTGCTAAAGCTAAGGAGTAACAAGTTTATAAAGGTAAATATGGGTTTCTTTGTATGGAAAGGCTTACGGTTGATCATTCTACAATCTTTCACCAGAAGTACCACTCCAACAGGGCAGCTGAAGACATTACATTAAAGGCAGTTAATTGACAGAATTGGGACATGGTGTCCGATCAATCCCATTCGAAATTGAAACCAACGGTTAGGATATGAAGATGAAGATAGGGTAGGATACCTTCTAACTGATTTACAAAAGGTCGTAAACCAACGTGGCAGCTGAAGACATGCAGACTTGGTAGTATCGACTGATGACATAGCTCATCATCGATCGCTACAAATCCTTGTCGCGTAAAACCTTGCGGGCTAATCATCAGGTGAGAGGGAAGTATAATTGTTGTTAGAATAAATATTAAGAAATCACAATAGATTAAAGACTAAGATACAAGTTGTAGACCACTTTTTCCCGACGTTACCTGATAAAGACACGACTATTTACAACGTCTTGATCATAGATCAAAAACAACAACCTAAGTTGGCGTTCCCGTAATGGTCAACTTCCTAATCATCCCAATCTTTACATACTCTACAAGGTAAGTGGTGATATCTACCACTTTGTACAATTCTCTACATCGTCGATTTGTATCAACGAATAATTGATTCTTCGTGTAATTCCTTCGGTAGTTGCGAAACAATTATCTTCAAACTTTCTTTCTCTCTCTTTTTTGTTGCAATTTGTTTCTCATTTTTTTCATTTTTTTTGCAGTCTAACTATATACGAAACCCGAAGTAATTTCACCATCTTCATGATCATAATAATTCCGGATAATTCCTTCGATAGTTCCTTCGTTCTTCGGATTCACCATTTATTGTGATGGTAGTAAAATCACATGAGTTTTGACTACTAATATACATTCCCATTTGCAATGTGTAAATTTCCAACCACACCAAAGATAGAAAATGACACAAGACGCGGGAAATACAAACTTTACACTTTAAGCGACTAGCAATTGTAAATTAAACTTAATCTAACAGGGTAGGTTAAGATGTAAGGGTGTAACAAAATAAATAATTGGTGTAGTTCCTAAAGGATTGGCTCTATGGGTTGTTCTAGTGGATCTTCACTCTAAAGATGAGAGTGGAAAAGGGTTTAAACTGGAGGTTAACTAACCGGTGTAGTTAGTTAATAAACAACATAGATATGCTTTTTGGGTGTAATCATAAAAATTTACCAATGTAAACAAGTTACTCCATCTAAATCCATAGTACACATTATTGCGGTCTCGAATAGATATACCAAGCCAAGTTCTAAAGTCTATGATGCAGGTCCGAACACACACTATATATATAATATATAAGTATATAAGGATTATGGATAGGCTAAATTCTCACAATATCTAACAAGGGTTATTGTGTGCGGGTTATGTATCATGTAATTTCACAAAAGTATGCTTGAAAAAATTTTAAATTTGAGCATAATTTAAGCATTTTAATCATTTTAATGTAAAAAAAGGACAAGTGATCATTCTAATTCCATCCCCCCACTAGAATTATACAATGTCCTCGTTGTATAGATAAATATTAAAAATACGGGAATTAAAAAGAATTAGAATGAGAAACTCCCCTGATATTTGCTCGGTAGATTTCCAATTTACGTTTTTGAGCAAGATTGTGTGTTGAACATCCGTCTTGAAGTTTCAAGACTCCAACACTTCAAGATCTCCAGATTTGTAAATCCTCCTCCAATATTCGTTGATATTTCTTTAACGAGGTCCTGTGTAAAAATAGAAAAAACGTGCATTCCTATCTTGGTATCTACGATTAATTTAAACTAAACTAAACAAACTAAATATGAGTCAGTCTGGTGGATACGCCATATCATGTTAATGAATACGTCGTATTGCAAGAACTGACAATAATGTTTTTAAAGTACAATAAAAAAATAAAGACTGATAACGTCTAGACAATCAATACGCCGTATGGTATAGAGCGGATACGCCGTATCGATGTCTGGGAAGACAGAATCGATAAAATTAAATAACAATCTGGGTTGTCTCTTGGGAAGCACTTTTGTTTACAGCAAAGTCTTTAAGTTAAACTTCTCTTCTACTTCTCCTCTACTTGGCTTTAGTCACCATCCATCCTTCATCCATTATCCGAAAGATTTCTTGGTAAGCTCGGCATGCCTCTTCTCTTGTGATTGTAAGATCATCGTATTTGTCTTCTTTTACAGGCAACTTACTTTCTTAAGTATGAAGAATAATTTGATCATCATATATCTCCTTACATTGCACACCGGCAGCTCATGAACTTCACATAATTCTTCTCTCTTATTATCTTCATGATTTATCTCATAATCATTATCATAGTTTGTATATATGTTTCATCGTCACTTTTGTTCATAACATGACTCATCATCAACTTCATTGATAAATCCTTCCATGATAACTTTGTTTCTTAAAGCCTTATCTTTAAGTTCACTATCTTTCAAAGCCTCGTACCACTCGTAATCCTGATAATGGAGTTGGTTTCCAATAATGTAAGTTCCGGGTAAGTTTCCTCCATTACAGTATCCATCATCCTTGCAACTACATGTTGGCCATTCTGAACATCCAGTTTTATAGTTGAAAGGCTTGCAAGTATGTTTAACTGGTGTGGGTTTGGTCCAAACTCCAGCGTTAGTCTATGGCTTCTCATCGACCCATGGTACGTCCTTGTTCCATTCATATATCCAATCATCCTTGTAATCATTGTAGGTCTTGTCCCTCAATGTCATTAGTAAGTAAGTCTGGATCGATTTGCAAGAGATAGTTAAATTCTTTGAATGCCTCGCTCTAACAACCCGCAGTTTTCACGAGCGGTATGTCGGATCGCGAATTCGACGTCATAATATTTATTTTATAAAATCGCGTGAGCGAACGTCGACATTTAAAATTTTATTTGTCGTAAATAATTATTTTCGTATTTTATTACGAATGGAAATTTAAAATATTTATTTTTTGACGTTTGCGAGTCACCGTTTGACCGTGCGTTCGTTAATCGTTTTGAGCAACGTAAAAATTTTCGACGCATCTCGTTACTATTTTTAAGATGGTAAATTAATTGTTTTTATGAATGTCGTGTTTTAAAATGAACACGTTTTATAAAATGATAGAAACTAAAATAAAAGTGTGACGGAAAATAAAATGGTCTCGGAAGTGAAATCCCGAGCCACGGTTATCGTTTTTAACTTAAATAAAAGTGTGGTGTGTCAAAAATCTAATAAGAGAAAAGAGGGGAGGACCATTCTTGCCAAATAGCTAAAATTACAAGTATATATATGTGTTACTTCCATATTTTTATAACACAAAACACACACACTTCTCTCCCCCTCTTTGTCGGCCGGAAACCACCACCACCACCGGAAAAGTTTTCCGGTCACCGAAAACCGCCGTGTCACCGAAAAAACTCACATGCATTCTGATCAACCTATATTTTCCGAATCCCCTCGTCATTTCCTATGCATCTATCCAATAAAAATTCACATTAGTTAGAGTTCGGGTTTAATTCATAAGATTTCTAGTTGAGGGGTTGTTTAAAATGGTTAGATTAGTGGTATTTTGAAGTGGGTTTTGTTTAAAAGTTGCGGGTTTAGTGTTTTGGGTTCGATTCGAGTTTTGGTTAAGACAAAAGAGACGATTTCGATCATTGATTTTGCTTATTTATAGGCACTTGTTGAGCATTTTCTTTTATGTTTTGTTTCGTTTATTTTATCGATTTGTTTATATGTGATGAGGTCCGACACTTGCGATTGGTTTCACTGAAAAGATTGTGAATGGGTGATTTTAGTTGTCGAGAGATACGTTAAACTAGGCGGTATTTTGTTGCGTTGTGGGCGAATAATGAAGTTCGATAAGTTTTGTAAAAGTTAATTTCGAGCAGAAAGTTTTGCTCAGAAAACGAAGTTCGAAAAATCATAAGAACTGATTTTTGATGATGAAATATGATAGAGTTCGTCCTAATGTACGTTTCGGTAATTCGAAGGTCCCGTAACTCCTTATAACGAAGAAGTTACGGCGAAAACAAGTTTTGAAAAACTTATAAATTGCAAACAGCACTCGGTAATTCATACTTTCTGTCGAGATTTTTAAACGGCGATTTTGCGCACTTTCGAGTCCGTTTCAGCCTTCCGGCGAACCATGAAAGTTGTCCGGAATGACGTTTTTTATCAAATCTCTTTTTGGTCAAAGTCCCGAAAACGTGATATAACGCGGTCAAAACGATGGTCAAATATGCTGTGTTCTTTTATTAAAAAATACAAGTTATAGCAGAATTGAAAAAGGGCGTTTTGGTCATTTTCTGTCGAGATTCAGGTCTCGGCTAAAATTAAAAAGTTGTCCGGAATATCGTTTCGCATAAAATTACTTCTTTGTCCGAATCGTGAAATGTGGTTTTAGCTCGGGTCGTTTAGTGGGGTCAGATTTATTTATATACATACATATGTAAAAGTCAAACGTAAGAATAACTTGACATTTATATGTCGAAGGAGTTTGAGTGATAGAAAAATAACATCGATAAGATATTTAGAGATCAACAAGTATTTTACGACCATCGGTCGGGTCTAAAAACATAAAGTCTAAATATAGTAACTTTTGATAATACGCGATTACGGATAATTAGTAACCGGGTTGGATGTAGAAGTATGACTGCAAGTAAATTAATATTTTTCTATACTATTAAAGTGTCGAGACTTACTAATTATTCAAACATGAGAACTTTTGAAATAGAAACTTTTCTAAAAATAGAAAGTTTCTTAAATAGAAAATCTTCGATTTAAGCAATGTATTGATGTAATGAAGACCGATCTTTTTGAAGTAAACTAATTTCGTGGGGTTTTAGGATCTATAGGAGCAAGTGGAGATTTCTATTATCGCGATTCATGTATGAATACCTATTATATATACCAATTATATATGATTTTGCTGATACGATGTACGCATCGTTGATTATACTTTTCGGTATAGTAATCGAGCGACGTAATTTATAGGTCGTGATCGTGTTCATCGACTTTCCGTAAAAAAATTCGATTATTTGATCTTTGGCTTTTGATCAAGGTGAGTTCATAGCCTCGCTTTTAAAGTTTTCAATGTTTTTTAATTCGCGAGGGGGATACATTGCTTGTTTTGTGAAATTGAACGCAAACTGTTTCAGATACTTGAACAAGATTCCTTCACTACTGAGTATATGCCTTTTTGCTGTGTGACCGTTAGTTACCATGTGTTGGTGAATGATATGTGAGATATCACATATCCGTTTTATACCAAAAATGACCCTAAAAAGGATAAAATTATGCAAATTATGCTTGTATATTGTGTGTTTTGTCTTTGGTGATGTGTAGGTACGGATATTGCAAAAATCACAAGAAAAGAGCCAAAACCGGACAAAAACGGACACGAGAAGGAAAGAGTGCACAAGCGCCGGGAGTTTGCTAGCAAAAAGTTAATCAAGGTCAACAAAAGTCAACCAAAGGTCAACAAATGTCAACCCACAAGATGACAAAACCTTGAAAAAACCAAATAAGCCCTTAATGTTAAAACATTTTCACAAAAAGTCCCAAAATTAATAACACCGTTAGTCCTTTTATATTTAAAGACTAACGGTCGCTAAGTGTATAATACTAACCCAATAAACCAAATCATTTACCCGAGCCCAAAAACAAGCCATGAGCCCAAACCCTTTTTAACCCAAGTCAGGTCAACTCCCAGTTTAAACTTGGTCAAAAGTCTCAAACGAATAAGAAAAGAGGGGCGGGAAAAGTAGTTTTACTGTTTACCCGTCTTCCCCAAATAACCCTGAGTCAAAATCAATGAGTAAAAACCCACTCCCATTCAAGTTAACTTACGTGGCTCAAAGATTCGAGTACTATGCTCCATGTCAACAAAGAGAAACGTCACCTTTGATTCTAATTGGCTAAGCTTACAACAAAGGATGACACGTTTCCACCAAAGAAACACACAAAGAAGGGAATTTTTACACTAAAATTAGTGTAAAAGAAACACAAAGCCTCCAAGGAAGTTGGATTGCCACGCTGGCAATCCGTGTGATCATTCTCATCCAAGGGCTACAATTAGAGATCCAATGATTAGAAGCAATGAAGGGCTAAGATCAAAGGGAGCGTCTAAGGCCTAGATCCTTCCACTCTTGCCTATAAAAAGGAGGCCTCACTCACTCACAGAGGAGATCTAGTGTAGTCTTTAATAGTAGCTTGTAGAATAGTTTTAGCTTATGTAATTTTTAGCTTATTGTTTTCAATTAATGTAATTTTCAAATTCAGAAGCTTGTACTCTGTTTTCTTATAATCAATAAAAGTTTGTTTCATTTTATTCAATTTACAATTCCTGTTTTTACTTATTTTGCACTTATGGTTTAAATGTTCTCTTTAATACTATTTCATAAGCTCAAAATTGTTCATAAGCTACTAGAAGTTCTCAAATAACTTGAATACTCCATGGAATTGGATAGCTGCTTTGAGTATTCAAGTTGGTAATAGTTCTTGATGGTCAAGAGTTAGGATTAGATTAGATATTGGATAAAGCTTAAAGCTATAAGCTTAAGCTGCTTTTATATGCTCTATTTTGAGCATTCACCTCTGTTTAGCTGAGGTGGAGGTACTATTCTCTTTACCTTTTTATTTACTCTTTTGTCATCTCATAATCTAGTTGATTTGCTTATGTTTAACTTATTACTACTTATTGTTAGCTTGTTATTGTTGATTTTAGCTTAAACCTGCTTATTTTAGTTATTAAATACTTTTTGAGTTCAGTTGTTAGTATAGATCTTAAATAGCAAGTAGTTGTTATAAAATAGTGAAAAAAAATCCAAAAATAGTAGCATTAGTCATTAGCTTAATTGATTTTGAAAATCTGCTCATTAGGTCTGTTAGTAGCTTATATTCATCTGGTATTTGAAGTTTTTACTTTAACTCTTAATTTCATAAGCTTAATATGGGATTTAAGGATTTAAAGGGGTGTTTGGCTTATGGCAGTACTAACTTAAGTTAGTACTGTCCATAGCCTTTTGGTCCTTTGAATCAATTTTAAACTTCATATTTAGGTTTATGGAGATTAGGATTTAAAGTCTCTATAGGGTAAAGCAAGTTTTGATCAAGTTAGTGATGAGTTTTGTTTTGGAAACTGTTTATAAGTTCAGTTCATAAGTACTCTTAGCTAAATTCTTATCTAGCTAAATTTTATACTCAATATTGCCTTGATTTAGTGTTTTAAAGTTGTGGAAATAATGTCCTTAGGTCTGCACTTGTAGGTTTTGAAAATTGGTTAGAATTTGGTAAACTGCATCAGATAGCCAAGATAGCTTTAAAGCCTTTTTTAAGCTTAAATTTCAGATAGTAAAAGTAGTTGTCAGGTCTTAAAATTTGGAGCACAACTAGTTTTTAGGCCATATTAGATCTGTTTGAGCATATTTTGTAGTAAATAGCTTATTTAGGTGTTTTTTTAAGCTTGCTCTCAGCACTTTGTCTTTTCATAAAAACCAAAAACAAGATTAATCTGCTTAAATAGTCTTTTTCCATTTAGCCTTTTCATAGTTAATTTAGATTTCAAACTCATTTCTGATTGATGTTATAAGTAGTTTGGAAGATGGGCTTTTTAATTATATAAGTCTTATAACCATAAGGATCCGTTTGCTTATTGAAACATAAGCTCAAAGTTGCCTTTTTGTCTGTTTGGTTAGCAGTTTTACATTAGACTGCTTAAGTGCTTAATACAGCTTATGGCTCATTCTTTTTGCTTATTTCTTGCTAAAATTTGCTTATTAGGTTAGTTTTAGGGTAGTAGTAGCTTAAGTAGTTCTAGTTTGAACTTATTCAAGTTTTTAAGTTTCCTTAACTTTTGATAAAAAGCCAAAATGTGTTATGTCTAATCTGTTAACTTTTAAGCCCATTTTCTGGCTTATTGCTTAAGTACAAATAAATGTTGTCTTTATAAAAAGAGCTTATTTTTAGCTGCTTAACAGCTTTGTTCAAAAAGTTTTGCAAAAAGAATAAAAAAAGGGGAAATTAGGAAGTCAAGGGTGAGCAAGGCTCGAACCCTTGACCTCAACCAACCTTAACCCTTTTAAACGCCTCACACACACATTCTCAAACCACTGCGCCCTTGGGACTTTTACGTCCAAGGGTGCATTTGAAAACCTTTTAACCCTTTTTCTACTCATATTTGAAATAAGCAATTCGAGTGCTAAACAGCTTTTTCCTGGCTTATTCCTTTAAGCTAATTTCAAGTTTTTATTTTTCCTTCAAACTTTGCATCACAAGCTATTTTTAGTAATTTTCCTAGATTTTTAATTCAACATTTAGTATTTTTCTTACATTTATTTAATTTCAAAACTTTAAAAAATCATAAAGAATAGAAAAATAATCAAAAAAATAATTTTCTTTTTTTTAATCATATTTTAGGTTTTGGAATTAAATTTGCTTTCGTAGGCCTTAATTTTAGTGTACTTGCTTTTTAGTCGCGTTTTCTTAAATCCCGTTAACGTTTTTTTTATAGTTAATTCTTATTTGTGCCTTTATTTGCTCACTATTAGGATTTCAGAAATCAAAGAACTTAGAACCATTCAAATCATTGTCCAAATAAAAACGAAGTCTCAATTCATAATTCTTGGGGTATAAATGACCCGGTGAACACTTACCGGTAAAACGTATGATATTTTTGTGTGATTTTCCTTTTTACCTTTTTCCTAACGGGTAATTTTGGAATTTCAATACTTTTATATTATACGTATTCTTATAATTGATTTTCAATACATCAGTGAACGCTAATGCATTAAATAGATCTATTGGGTTTGACAACCCTGTCTAGGGTTTGAATCCATTGGGACCACCCTGTCAAACGGACATTTTGTGGTTAGTATTAGGAGAAGTGGCATACTTCTCGGTCATGATTTTGTCAACCGGATGATTTGTGTTAATTTTCTACGCACGGGCTCTTAGTTGGAAATTCTATATTTATAACTTGATTTAACGAGCCAACGTAAGGGACGTTTGTTGAACCAAATTAGGCGATCTAACTATTATTTATAAACTCCTATGAATTCACTCAAAGTTTTGTTAACGTTTTTTAAGCATGTATCTCAGGTTAATTGTTTTGTGATGGCTGATGGGATGATCGCGATATTAAGGACGGTGTCTCGTGAAGTTGTGTCAAAAGTAAAAACATTTGTTTTAGAAATCAAGTACATGTGTGACTTTTAGAAAATTTATCTATATGGGGTATTGGGACCTATGTTAACTCTGATTCATTCTTAAAAATGAAATAAATTTTTTAGATAAACGGTATTCTTTGAATGTTTAACTGTGACTTGTGTGCATGTATAATGAAGTAGCACCCCATCGTTGTAATTCCGCTGCGTATCGCATTTGGGGTGTTACACTCGAACATAGGTGTTATGCAAAGTTAAATAAAATTAGTGTCGATCCTAAAAAATATACCAGCAACATCACCGTATCATCAGAAGATTCTTCATCTGTGAGCTCAACTTCATCATCTCCTCTGATCTAGTAAATCCATAATGCTTTCATAGTATAATGATCTATTGTCTTGTAGTTGAAAAACTTTGATCCCAACCATTCAGTAAATGCAACATCAGACGGATCATATCCCACATCATCATCAGCTTCATGCTCCGAATCATCATCCATTTTCGAGTCATATGGGATGTTAGCAACTTCAACTTCATATGTGAATAAATCATCATCCATTCCGCTTAATTGATTGACTTCATTATAGAAAACTTCAAGTGGTGTATCGCAAGTGAGCGAAACATCTTCGACCTTAACATCCATAATTTTCTCGAACTCTCCTTTGATAACCTTTGTCATTCTTACTGAAAAATACCCAAAAATTATCAGTAGAACCAGCGGAGAAAGGTATTAAAAAAATTTGGGCTATAAGTTCGAGAATGGAAAAGAACTTTATCAGATGATCGATACGCCATATCTAATGGAATTGATACCCATGTTAATCATTGAATGAGATGCGTTGTATGGGACAAAAAGGTCAGATACGCCGTATCCGTTGGGTATGTATACCCGTATTCATTAACGGACCAGAACATGAATTGAGAAAATAATAAATACGCTAACAATAAAACCACAATATATACAAGCAAACAATTAAGGACAAATATACAAAATATACAAGAATATACACTAATCTAAATTACACTACTCCTAAGGTTAGATATATCTAATGCTAAAAAACCAAAATATCAAAATAAAAATCAAGATTAATTGTCACTCCCCGACAACGACGCCAAAACATGAGTGTGTCTGTTGTGTTGGTGTATACTTTTTATGATTCAAGTTTTAAATTTATATTTTGCCAACTAAACCAAAAACAACACTTTAACGGGCATTGTACCTGATTGGTAGAGTTTCTTGGTAAGTAGGGTGTCAAACACTTGAAGCGAGGTTAAATCTATCAATTTAATTATAATCTTGGTATCTAAACAAAGTATAATACTTTTCTATTCTAAACCTATGTCAGACACTAATCTTGAATTCAACGGGAAAATGGGTTTACAGCCTGAGAGACAGGCGACGGTTTTTGGTTGGAGACTATAATCAATTCCAGGCACATAACCCACGCAAGTAAATTAACAAAATGAAAAAAGATCTGACGAGCTAAATATCAGAAAACTGTATTAACCAATAATAATTTGATTAGAAAGTTTGTTTGTTATATAAGAGCAATTGATATCATCTCTCGTATTGTGGAATATCATTCTTAAGACTTAGGCGAAACATCATCCTAAGACCTATGACACATTAATTCAGTCACAAATAAAGCATCTGCATAAAGTGCATCCTATATGCAGATTAAAAATCTATCTTAGGGATTAAGTCAATGGGAGACTAAGATAAAACCCTATCTGCAAAAGAATTTACCCACTTACCACTTAATGGCGATTTATATACTAGTAGTCCACTTGTCTAACTATCCAATGGAATCAAAACGTTATTTTTTGAATTATCTAGGTTCACCTTCTAGTCAATACAATCAAGAAACCATTGACAATATCCAATTAACTAGTTAAGCCCGAAGCGTATCCTAGACACAGATTTAGCAGGACAATATTTGTGATACTATGATTCTAGATGTATAAATTACTATATGGAGAGCTATCCCAGACTCTAGATTACTTGGTCCGTATCACTAGATCCAGTTGAATGATAGGCCGCATACAAAAGCGCGTAAACAAGTATAAATTAATAAACATAAACAAGCATTCAACGATAAATCAAGAAATTTAGATAAACAAATAACAAACATTCAGATCTTCATAATAATGGCTAATACCCGAAGGTATTAGCCTTCAAACGTAATAATAAATACAAAAGCAATTATTTAGCCAAGGTAAACTAACCGAGTTAACGAATGATACCAAAAACTGAACGATTACTAAAGTATATGGAATTACACGATGTCTCCTATGGAATTGATAGCGTTGCTCGACCTCTTCTGCTCTTTTTCTCCTCTAAAATCGACTTTATATGGTTTTAGGTATCGAGAATAGATTTAGCACACTTAAAACCGTTTTTGAGTTTTGAAAATTTATAGGGTCTAAAAGTCGTTCGAACGGCGTATCGAAGGTGATTGGATACGAACATGTTGGAGTTTCGATGAAGTAGGGACAACGTTTGATATCTTCCATAATATTCACATACTATATCTTTCAATATGGAGTATTGATCTTCTTTCTTTTTGATCATTGTGAGGGCAGGCACGATACGCCGTATCTCCTGATGGATACGGCGTATTGGTTGTCAGAATAGTAATCTTCAAAATATCTTCGTTTAAGCTCCAAATGTCAGGACACTAGACGTAGTACATCGGGAAGCGCTCAGTTCTTAGGTGACAAACTGATTAGCTGGTCATCCAAAAAGCAAAAATGCACTGCCATCTCGAGTACAGAGGCTGAATATATTGCCTTATCTGGGTGTTGTGCTCAAATCCTATAGATGCGTTTACAGCTAACAGATTACGGCTTTTAATTCAATAAGATTCCTCTGTAATGCGACAACAAAAGTGCAATTGCTTTATGTTGCAACAATGTTCAACACTCAAGAGCCAAGCACATCGATGTTCACTACCATTTCATAAAGGAGCAAGTGAAGAATGGAGTCGTGGAACTATACTTTGTCCGGACTGAATACCAACTGGCTGACATCTTTACCAAACCTTTGCCAAGAGAAAGATTCAACTTCTTGATCGAAAAGCTCGGTATGAGAAGCATGTCTCCGGAAATATTGTAACGCTTGGCAGAGGAAACGGAAGAGTGATGGTGGTAACTCATATCTGTATCATATGTACATAAGAAAACATAAAACACAAAAATATTTTCTTTTATATAAATTTTTCAAAAAGAAAATAAAAAATAAAAAAATTAGAAAAATATAAAAATATGTATCTCTGGCATGTCTTTTGAAAATCGATAACATTTACGGCCTTAGAAATGTCATTTAATAATGATACGAGGTTGTAAATGAAGTTCGAGCAGAAGTTTAAAAGTTTTCAAAACATGCCAAAAATGGCTTGCTATTATTTCAGATAGCAACCTATGCAACCCGTCACATCTTAAAGGCAGTATGAAAAAAAAAAACTGACCTCAATAACGAGAATTAAACTCAGGGCATGGTCCTACCTTTATGACATGCAAGGCTTGTGAATACTATTTGCATCACAACCCTTGCTCCTATATTCCATAGGTATTAACCGTGTCAGTGCCATCTTTTTTTTATTTTTTTGTTATCTTTTTTAATTTTTTTTTTTTTTTTTTTTTTTTTTTTTTTTTTTTTATTTTTTTTTATTTTAATTTTTTTTTTTTACTTTATTTGTCAAAATAAGAGAAATCTTATTTTTCTTGGTGTTTGGTTTTCTAAATTAAACAATACTTCATCAGGAAATGTTTTTCAAAGACATTTGACCACTCAAACAACGACTACAACTCTTTGAATAGAAAATGAGTCATTGTTTGAGGGGGAGAAAATCTCAAATATCTTCTTCATAAAATCAGTTTTGTGAGAAAGGAAAATGTTTTAAACAATAACGGGAAAAAAAATAAAGGGGAGTTAATTAATTTTAGCTTATGTGAGCCTTAACTGTTATGTGTTTATGCCTTTAGGGAGTATATGTGCAAATATAAGTTTCTAGGTATGCTAGTTAAAACATTAGGGACTATTTGTACCATTTGTTAAACTTTACTTGCATAATAAAACTTGTATATAAAAAATGCATAGGATA
>BQNB010157006.1:0-15204 GCA_026074375.1 Tanacetum coccineum | reverse complement strand
AAAAATAATAATCAACCATTTTTAATCTGTGACCAATTTAATTTGCAATTAAAACACTTAGCTCTTGGGACGACCTCAGATTTACCAATCCTGCACTACACACAATTGGGTTCTTTGCCCGTTAGTACATTGTAGACCATAGCTAACCGAGTTTTATAAATTTAAAACTTGGTAAAATTAATTTCAAACAAAATCACACATCACTCACATTCATCAAAAAGTTGGGGTATGCAGAGCCTCTGACAACAGTTTCACAAGTGGTGGTAAATAAAATGCATCAACCCTGGAGGAAAATTTTAAGCATTCACAACAAGAGATTAACTGGGAAGGCCTCAGGGATTGATAGAGCAAGGGAATCTATTGTGCAAATTTTGTGGGGAATAGTCAATTCTGTAAATGTTGACTTTGCTGAGCTGTTATAGGAAGACTTTTAGTTCCAAATCAATTAAAGAAAGAATACAGCCACCAAGCATGAAACAATACCTTATCCAAGATTCACCAAACTCATCCTACAACACCTTCTATCACACAATCCCAACCTTAACAAACACTTAGATTCACTACCACACAACATTGGTGAAGAAGCACGTTTGGAGAAACTAAAGTATGTTGCTAAAGAAGAACCAAAAGGCAAGCCGACTTTTGGAATGCCAATTTCGGAGGCGATGATGAGTTAGGAGATCAAGGAATCTAATGCTTATGTGAACTATCTGGCTAAACCCCACATGCTCAATCTGGTACTTCTACTCAAAAGAAGGGTCTAGGTAAAGGATATATGTGCAAAGTTGGCATGAAAGTTAATGCTCCTACCCCAAAGAGGAAGAAAGATGTTATACCAAGATGTTTCATAACAATTACATTTGCAGATAATTTGATGCAAGATCAAGACGAAGCTCTTGAGTATGCTAAGCCCGTCAATATGGAAGAAATTCAGCAACAAGAGAAGGAACGACAAAGCAAACAAAGGCATGCTGGAATTATGCTAGAAAGACAAGTCAACAAAGAAGTAGATGAAGGTTACAAACATCTGAAGGTAAAAAAAAGATAAGGAATAACCTTCACCTGAAGCTCAACTACTATTAAACATGAAAAGACAAAGTAAAGAAAGCAAGAAGCAAAGGATTCCCAAAGAGATCAAGAGGAAGGCTCCAAGAGAAGGTTCAGGTGCTACACCAGAATCTTCAGACCACAGTAAATCCGGTAACTCTGCCTCCACTAATGATGACTAGACTGAAAGTGATAAAGACTCTGAACATGGAGATGAAAGTGGCATGTCTGATTATGATGAAGAAAGCGTTGAGTTTGAGAATGACGAGTCTGACAAAGATTTTGATGATGATGATGATCAGGCTGCAGACTTTGTGATTCGTCCACATGACAAGGAGTCGGTACAAACACAAACAGAACCTCAATTTCAAAGTCCTAGTGTTACTACTACTTCAGGTGAAGATTTCACAAGGTATTTGAATGATCCTAATGAAGTCTAAATGTCCAAGCTGCTAAATGAACCTTCATACACTGAGGTTACAACAGTGATGGTTACACCACTCCTTGACACCATTCATGAGTCACAAGAAGATCCTGCTAAAAATGTCACTAACACTCCAGCAGCTACTACTCTGCCAATAAAGACAAAGAAAAAGCACGCAAAGATACTTTTTCAAAAGGCAATTCAAAAGAAGAACGACTGGAAGAAGGCTGCTAAAAATGTCACTAACACTCCAGCAGCTACTACTCTGCCAATAAAAACAAAGAAAAAACAAGCAAAGGCACTTTTGCGAAAGGCAATTGAAAAGAAGAACTATTGGAATAAGGCTGTCAAGCAAAGGCCAGATGATCATGTTAGCCTATGTTTTTAGTAAAGTGATGGTCATTATTATTTACCGAACCTTGCATAGGCTTGTAATAGTTCCAGGGAAATCCGAATCTAATATTGTCTAGGTTTCAGGCTTAAAGCCTATTAGTTTACCTTAAGACGACCCATAGAAGCCCGTTAAGGAGCCCATTAAGTGTTTGACCCAATCTAAGGTATAAATACCCTCCCTAGCTTGTTAGGGAGGGTGGATGACACATTTTACATAATTCTTCTATGTGTTTTTGTAACTAATAAGAGACACTAGCTAAACAAGATCTAGAGGTCGGGGAGGATTAAACAAATAAGTAGCCATTTTATTTAGAGAGAGAAAGGAAATATCTGTGTGTGTTTGCTAGAGAGAGATAACAAACACACAAGCTATGTTAACAATAATGAATCGCTCACCCTCTATAGAAGTTATGGAAGGGGTATATATAGGTCAAGACAGGGAAAAACTATTCTAACTTCAAAGTTCTAGTCCTGTGGGTATTGCTTAATGATATCTAGTGTAATTTCCGGATAAGAAGCCAAAATATTTTAAGGCTAAACAATCTTCCCCTAATATGTGGAATAGGAATAAATTACATTGTTCCTAACAAGTACAAAATACACACAAATATGTTTCCAACGCGCTTCCAAGTCTGAAGATGTCCTCTGAGTTCTCTGCTCTTGAAACTTGTAACTCCAGCTTGGATCTTCAGGAGTCTCGTAATTGTACAGGAACCAATCTATTAGTATGCATGAGTTGGATTAACTTCCCCCCAATTCATGCAGCATGTCTTGAAAAGCTTTCTTCTTAGACTTCTTTTTGGCGAAGTTTTAAAACCACACCAAATACTACTGCTACTTGTCATTGGGTCTTGGTGAATATTCGTTCGAGGGTACATGCGAGAAATCAGCAACAATTCTTCTCACGTATGCAGTATACTTCACAAACCATACTAAGCCAAGTACTACTGCTTCTTGTCATTGGGTCTTGGTGAATATTCGTTCGGGGGTACATGCGAGAAATCAACAACAATTCTTCTCACGTTTGCATAATACTTCACAAACTATACTAAGTGAAGTAGTATACACTACTTCCACCTGGAAGTTGACATGGTAACATCAAAGTCAACTAAGTCCCAGATGTGCACATTTTCCCCCATGATGGTTGCAAACTCTCAGAAGCATCATTGTTGTGTAAGCACATATACACGAGAAGTTCTTATCGTAAGCACAAATATTGAAATCCAAACGAACCATTACCCTCTTGTCTTCACAAACCGTAGAGGAGATGAAGCAAGAATTAAGAAACTTGATATAATCAAGGTCTTGTATATGAATGTCGTTGAAGAACTTTGAGAATTTTGCTTAGACTGTGTAGTACCATTGTCTTGGAATAGCACAATAATATCCCGTAAGAATTGATGATTACATCTTAACCTTTATACTCTCTGGCTAACTTACCAACCTTAAATTCTGTCTGTTATTGTTGTGATCACTTGGTGAAGTAAACCCGATATACAAAACTTGAAAATGAATTAAAATCCCTCAAATTTGTTACTTAAGCTTGCACTGTTGTTGACTAAAGAACGGTGCAAGATTAAATCTATAAGTACGCTATACCCGCCATCAAAAGTATAAGAAGTACAACACCTCTTGAAATTATCCACATCGACATTTGTGTGTGACACTGAGTACTACAATGTAACTCCTTTAAGTGATAGTTATCCAGGTCTTCAACCAACCACCCCGACTACTGGAAACTAGATAATTCAAGTCTCAATCATAACTGTATACGATCAAGCAAGTCATCAATCGATAGAGGGGGTTTAGGGAAAAAGGGTGGAAAATAGAAGGAAGTCTCGATGATGAAATAAGTAGACGCCTTCGTGAAACTCACTTCAATCTCAAATAAGGGATACCAAATCAACTTCGTGATCACTTGACATTAAAGTCCAAATCTATAGCCGTTTTGACGTTTTAGTGAATCTTTAATGATCGTTTTAGCATTAAGTGTTGTGTTTGATTTGGTGTTATGGAAGGTGTTTAAGTTTGGTTCTTGACGAAAACAGGTGAAAAATGGCCTTGTGATAAATCGCCTTCTTAAAAACTATTAAACCTCCTCTCAAAGAAAAATGTTAAACCTCCTCTCAAAGGAAACTGTTAAACCTCCTCTCAAAGGAAACTGTTAAACCTCCTCTCAAAGGAAACTGCTAAACCTCCTCTCAAAGAAAACTGTTAAACCTCCTCTCAAAGGAAACTGTTAAACCTCCTTGTTGTTAAACCGCCTCTCAAAGAAAATTTGTTAAACCGGCTCTCAAAGAAAAGTTGTTAAACTTCGTTGTTAAACCATCTTGTGAAGGAAAACTGTTAAACCGCCTTCTACTATGCGAAACTCAAAATATTTAAATCACAAAAAGGCATTACCTACCTTATCTCTTCTCTCCATACCGACACAATCCTAGATCTCCTTCATCAAATTTCATTCATCTCTAAATAACATCTATACTTTATTCAACATGAACACACGAAATCCCTTAATGGGTTTATATGGTATAAACTGAGACCCATGACGAACACACAATCGTTTCAAGAACGAAGCACCCCTTGAATCGTGTCAATCGTTTTGTCTTAACCGAGTTCCAAATTTGAACAAAGTCTTCAAGATCTCTTAAAAGAGGTATCAGGTAGGTTGGTTAATTTTGTGTTGGATTGTGTTTGTGTTTACTCGAAACAAAGATTGATTATAACATATTTGTTAATAATCTTTCTTTAATTTTCGTATAATAAAGAAAAAGCTATGGCTTTCATTGATCAATGATGGAATTGAGTTCAAGTAGAAAAATCGTAATGATTGTAAATAAGAGTTGAACAATCTGAGATTTTTTTGTTGTGTTATTTTTGAGTCATGGTGATGTTTGGAGAAGAGATAGGATGTTGTGACGATGGGCTTTAGTTAGATTTGTTGTGGATTTGTTGGATTTTAGGGGCTGTTGATATTGTAATGAGTTGTTGGTTTGATGATGTAATTGATGTAGTTGATAGGTTTGAATGAGTCTGTTCTTTCTAGATCTTCTTTGCAGTCCTTTTTCTTTTGTACAGACTTTGACTTAGGTGAGTTTGACCGGGTCAAGATGGTTGTTTGAGGAAACTGCTGTAACACCCCTAAAAATCACAACGCAGCGGATATACCACCTGGGGTGCTACTTCATAGTATAAAGTACAAGTTACTATAAACGACTCTAAGTGAGTCGTTTTGAAAAGTCAACCATTCAATATTTTTTATAAAATACCTCATCAAAACGCAGCCCCCCCTTTTTTCCTGTGATTCAAAACGCAACAAAAAACCAAAACGCAACCTGTCTTGGGAGTCAAAACGCAAGCTGTCTTTGGGGGGCAAAACGCAACCAAGTTTAGATTTGGGCAGCGTTTCGTTTGTATATGGCATAGATAATTTTGTCTCATTTGTACCCAGATCAAACGCAAAGCCCAAATCGCAACCAAACCAAAACGCAACATCAAAAAACACAACAGTTTGTGAACCCAAAACGCAAATCTGTACTTTTTTGTCCATTTTGTACTTTTTCCTAAAACAAAAACAATCTGGTCTTTTTATTTTCTGATCATAAACGCAAATGAAGAAATATTATAAATAAACCCCGAAAGTTTAAACCTTGTCTTCAAAGCACAAACACACAAGATTTAACAAGATACTGGCACAACAAATACACCACAAACAAAAACCATGGTTTCCACGACGTTTTTAACAATTAAAAAAGAAATGAACAGTGAACAGTGCTATGGACAGTTAATGAACAAGTGAACGAATAGTCATGAATAGTAACCGGAACATGAACAACAAACAATGATAACACACAACCCCCTGCAGCACTGATGCCATTGTACATTTTAAATGACATAGGAACAAGGATTCAAGACCAAGATCAGGGAGGTTGTGTAAAATAAAAAGATTTGTAAAGCCATATATTAGAGTTTGAAAGGATAAAGGAGATGGGAAGAGTGTAATGTGTGAGAGAAAAACACAACGACAGCTTACACACTTACAAATTAAGACATCACCCCTCCATGGAAGTATGGAGGGGTATTTTAATAGTCCTAGTGACTACACAACGATGTGAAAGCTTTGTCCTTATTAGTCCCCGATGGTGTCCACGCTATAAATAACTAATGTAATTTCTGTGAAATTTCAACATATGTTAAGGGGGCTACCAAGCATCTCCATAACGTTTTTAAAATATTCCCATTCATTTTTGGCATGCTTTAAACAAAGGCCGAACTAAGAGTATGAGCTTCCTTGATTATGTGTTAGGCCAATAAAAACCTAAATCTAGGACCGTTTTAGCGGTTACTGTTCGGTCCATAATGTTCCATCGTGTTGTCCGTCGTGACATTGATTTAGATTGGTACGAGTTTCTGTCCATAGATACCATCGTCTAATCATAACGCGTCAAAAAATAACTTTTGAAAAATATAGGGTTCTTTTCCAAAAAGAAGTGTTATAGTCAGAGAAGAATTTGTTTCTTTTGTTGTTTAGTCATCCCTTTTGTAATAATATCCACCCACCAAATAGTTTTGCAATGGTCTGCGAACCTCATGGTTTCATCTCAACTCTGGTCTGGCGTTTATTTTCCATAAGGGTTTCTCTAGGAAAGTTTACCTGTCAACTTCACTGTCATCACCTGTCTCGATATTGTCAATCTGAATGATTAAGTGGGTCGCACCGCCACACATTTTCTATTCCTTTATTATCTTGATTTTCTTATCGAAATTCCTTGTTAGGAGGTAGAATCTAACGAATAAAGAGGGTTATTTACGTCTGTTTTTTAAAACAGATGTTTAAAAAGAGAGTGATAATTAGTTGTGAATAATTAGTTTTTTGATAGTATTAAGATAGGAATCTAAATTTGGTCCAAATTTGCAAAACTACAAAGCCATAAGTTCTTTCTCGGTTATGTGTATTTTTGTTGAGCTGGGTTGAGAGTTTTTACTTGCGAAAATAGGATTGGGTGGAGAAGTTTTTAACCATCTTTTTTTTGACCTAAAGACGGCCCAAACACTGCGAAATCAATTTGCAATCACACAAAAGTTCAAACGGAAGATTTCCATTTAAGGCTTATGAACACAGAGCACATGTGAGTTTTCTCTTTAGATAACTAAACGATCGAAATGCTTTTGACATCATCATGAATTCCGAATGTGAGGTACTTTTCCAAGCAACTTAGTAGAGGTCGGGTAATTTTTGAGAAATCTTTAATGAATCATCGGTAAAAACCAGCATGTCCAAAAAGAAAGCTCTAAAAACTTTTTTGATATTGGTAGGTGGCGAAGTTTTGAGATTATGTCGATCTTTGCTTTGTCGACTTCAAGTCCTGCGCTAGACACCTTGTGTCCAAGCACAATTCCTTCTTTGACCATGAAGTGACATTTTCCCAATTAAGGACGAGATGAGCATCTTTGCAACTAAGGAGAATTTTATCGAGGTGTTTTAGAGGGCAATTTGTCGAAAAGGTAGAGTTTCTTCAAAAGACGGAGAAGTCGTCCATGAATACTTTGACTGATTCTTCAATCATATTGTGAAAGATTGCCAACATGCACCTTTGGAATGTAGCTGGGCATTACATTAACCCCGAAAGAGAGCATTCGCCTATAAGGCGTATGTATGAAGGGACATTGAAACACTGTTTTTTTTCCTTGTTCATAAGAATTCGATATGATTTGAAAATAATTCGTAAAAACCATCTAGGAAAAAGGAATTATTTATATCCCTGTAGTCTTTCCAACATTTGATCCATAAACAGCAAAGGAAAATGATCTTTTATGGTTGCTTCATTGAGTTTTACAATAATCGATGCATACCGCAGGCAACCCATAACGGTTCTTTGTTGAACAAGTTTCATCATTTTCATATTGTGACTATTTGTAATAACCCTTCTAAATACCGCCCTTTCTTAGTTATACAGTGAATAGAACCCTAACCAAGGACAAATCGCAATTAAATAATAAAACCAGTATCCAAGAGTTTCAAACATCCAACACGATTTCTTTCGTTAAACAACTTTCTTGCAGTTAGGATTTAACCTTCTCTGTTTTTGGACAATTGGCTTCTTGTCATCCAGAAGTTGTATCTTGTGTTTACAGAATGATGGGGAGATACCAGGACTGTCTGTTGTTTTCCAGGCAAATGCTTCTTTATGTTTTTTAGGATAGATACAAGTTTGCTTTTGTTTTAAGCAGAAAGTTGAGATGATATGATCACAGGAATAAAAGAGGATTCTTCAAAAAATACATATTTCAAATTATCAGGAAGAGGTTTGATTTCGAGATCCGTAGAAGGTTTCTTTGAGATAAATGGTCTTGATTTTAATAATCTGTGTTTGATGGTGATATTCTTAAATTTCGGTTCTTCTTCATCAGACTCAGAGTCATAGTTTTCATTTTCAGCCATTGCTATGAATTTATCGAATTCAGAATGGAGAATTTCATCTTCTAAAATTTTAGAAGAGCGTCGAAATCATCTTCTAAAATTTCATCGGTAACATCGATACTGAAACATGTATCATCGTTTGAAGTAGTGTGTTTAATGGCAGATTCGATATTAAAGATCATTCATTTAGTCCCAAATCTAAGATTGAGTTGTTTCTGTTTTCACTCGAATCAACTGGCATCAGCAGTGGGTGAAGAAAGGGTCGTCCCAAATGAGAGGAACTTGCTATCTTCTCCATTTGCGAGAATAACGAAATCAGGTTAGGGAAATGAATTTATAACGAAACTTCAACGAGCAATATTTTTCAGCAATCCAACAAGGTATTAATGATATTGTTATGCCTTAATTATATTAAGTCAAACAAGAATGTTTAACGGTCTGAGAAATGTACCAAACTAGATCTTTGAAATTTGTAACAGGCTTAGTCGGGTTTTAAAAACGGGCTTGATTGTAATCTAATTATTGGTCCGTGTTTCGGGCTCAAAGCCCAAGTTAAACAAGCCCTTGAACCCCCGTTTAGAAAGCCCCAACATGCCAAGATAGCACAGGCAAGTTAAAAATAGAACCCACTCCACACAGAGAGGGTGTTGGTAACATTTTCTATCTCTTGTAACTACTCCACCACACTTTCTTCTAATCCTAATATTCCCTCTTATTGTGTCTCTCTCTACTTTCTCTCTCTAAGTTTTCTTCTTATTTTCTAGCTTATTGGTAAAGATTAATGTTGTGTAATGGATTAAATTAGTGGGATAACATATGGTATTCCATTTTGCCAAGGGGTGTTTAGTGCTTGATTGTGTCAAAATTCATGGGTTCTTATTTTTTGTTTTGGTTCGAAAGTAAAACGCATGCGAAAACCATTTTTTTATCTTTATTCGTGTTTGGGATAACATTTGGTATCATTCGCCACGGGTGGGTTTAGTTTTTGTTTGTTTTAGTGGTTGTTTCGTGTTAGTTCTTTTGTTCGTTTGTTTCGTGTTTTGTTTTTTTTTTAAGCAAAGTGGTTCGATTTAGTGGTTGTAATTTTTTCTTGTAATCGTGGTTATTTCGTGCGTGGCTAAGAAATCGCAAGGACGAAAAGATCGTGTTGTTAGTGCATCAATCGATCGAGGGTACTACGTCAAGGATCGAACGAGGGATATTCAAGCTTGATCGAACTAGTGACAATTTTTGTTTGATCGAACGAGTGTTTTCCTCTTTGGATCGAACGAGTGGTTTTCCTGTTTTGATCGAACGAGCGTGTATTTTTTGGATCGAACTAGGACCATCGAACGAGTGGCATTTCTTGTGGATCGAACAAGAGACCATCGAACAAGGACCATCGAACGAGCAACTTTATCTTGGATCGAACTAGCTATAACCATTCGAACTAGTGTCGATCGAACAAGCACGATCGAACTAGCCAACCGAACGAAATTTTTTTTAGAAAACTTGTGTGACGAAAAGGGTTTCAGTAAAACAGCCATAACTTTTGATCCGTAAGTCCGTTTTAGGCCCGTGACCTCTCAAATCGAAGAGAAAAACGAGACGGATCACGCTGTAACCACCCTTTAGCTGGTTAAGGATTTTTCGAAGCCCAAAAACATCGTTTTCCATGATTTATTGACATTTTTCAGTTTTTTTTGGAATTTTCGCTGATTCCAAATCAAATCATTCACGGTTTTTTCTTGATTTTGTAAAATCCCGTGAAAGATACGATTCTTCTCTCGGTTTAAATCTAAGATTTGTAAAATCCCGTGAACGATAATTGATTTCAATCCACAACAACAAACACTTTACCTACTTAAGATCCGATATCCATTCACAACATCACAATGTCAAATACCAATACCAATTTGCAAACTCAAACATCAAGTGTTCTTCAGAATGACACAGTTTCTTCGTGTTCAATTTCTAAAGTTCAAGAGAAGACACAACTTTCAAGAATTAAATGCATGAAAAGTCTTCGAGCAATTCAGTCACAACTAAAGTTTCTCACAGATACTTTACAAGATTTTGGTACCATGCCTATCTTCAAGAGAACATTCTCTCAAGACTTGGATTTACTAGAACAGCATCTTACCAAAGAAACAATTTCTCAGACTGATTGCAAGACTACTTTGACAAAACTCAGAACAACGTTTGAAAATGCTTTCAGTTCAGAAATCAAAGTGCGAATGCAGAATTATACAAGATATCTACTCCACAGTTGATGCTTGTCCTGACCCCCCCCCCCCCCCCCCCCCCCCCCCCCCCCTCCCCCCCCCCCCCCCCCCCCCCCCCCCCCCCCCCCCCCCCCCCCCCCCCACCCCCCCCCCCCCCCCCCGAATGCATGTGAAATGTGGAAAGCCATTGAAAGGTTGAAACAAGGTGGAATCAATTATGTTCAAGATCTTGAAACCAATTTATCTTGGAGTTTGGAATTTCACATCTCGAGATGGTGTATCACTTGCAACGTATTACTCACGGTTTTACAAGATGATGAATGAGCTTGTCCGAAATCAGTGTCATGTTACAAATCATCAAGTGAATGTTCAGTTCTTACTTCAACTACAACCAAAATGGCAAAGGTTTGTGACACTTGTTAAGCAGAGTAAAGAGGTGAAGACTATCTCCTATCACAAGCTTTATGACATTCTGAAGCAACACCAGAATGAAGTCAATGAGATAAGAGCTGAAAGACTAGCACGTACTGCTAATCCACTTGCACTTGTTGCTCAACAACAACTAGTTTACCATCATCCAAACCATCCTACTCAAAACACTCAATATTCCTCCACCAGATCACAACAATCTACCAGAAACAGAGGAAAAGCAATTTTTACCTCTTTTGCTCCTACTTATGATCCAGAATCTGATACGGTTACTGAAGATGATGAAATATCAAAGGACAAAGAGATTGACAAACTCATGGCTTTATTTTCTCTCTCGTTTAAAAAAATTTACAAACCTACCAATAACAACCTTCGA
Organism: Tanacetum coccineum; assembly: GCA_026074375.1. Classification (NCBI taxonomy): domain Eukaryota; kingdom Viridiplantae; phylum Streptophyta; class Magnoliopsida; order Asterales; family Asteraceae; genus Tanacetum; species Tanacetum coccineum. The sequence goes on along the minus strand of BQNB010157006.1, from coordinate 3,910 downwards.
ACTTCATCAAACACCAGTCGAACTAATCAAGATAATTCTCCAAGAACTAACAGAGGAACTGGGTATGATAATCAAAGGGCAATTAATGTTGCTGGGGCTAGGGAAAATGTAGGTACTCCGGTCGTGCAAAAGTCTGGGATTCAGTGTTACAACTGCAAGGAATATGGGCATGTATCAAGGGAATGTCAGAAACCGAAACGAGTAAAGGATGCAGCTTATCACAAGGAAAAGATGTTATTGTGTAAACAAGAGGAAGCTGGGGTTCAGTTGAATGCAGAACAAGCTGATTGGAAGGATGATACTGATGATGAGTCCACCACAAACAAAACCCACCCACTCGCCATACCCCCCCCCCCACCCCCCCGCCGCCAGCACCCCCTCCCTCCCCACCCATACTACCCTAAGCTCTCAAGTCCGCCTACATCCCCACGCCCCGCACACCACAACCCCCTACACAACATGTGCAGTTCCCAATCACAAATATGTCCCCCACAAACCTCAACACCCCCCCCCGCAAACGCCTAAGTACAAATACAACAACCAAACCCCACCTCCGCCCTACCTCCCCGTACATACAAACAATATTACAACTCCAGAAGAGACACCAGCAAAATCACCCCCGCAACCCACGACGCATATGCAATAAAAGGAGCACGAAGCCAAAAAGCAAAAACAAACCAAACCTTACCGTAATATAAAAACTAAAAAACAAAAAACGCAATCAAAACACTCATTAATAAATAAAAGCTCACTACATAACATATCGCCCACCACCCATTCAAACACGAAAAAAATCCGATCTAATAAAAACAATTTTTTTAATTTTTTTTTTTAAAATTTTTTAAAAAAATTTATTTTAGTTTTTTTTTTTTTTTTTTTTTTTTTTTTTTTTATTTTTTTTTTTTTTTTTTTTTTTATTTTTTTTTTTTTTTTTAAATTTTTTTTTTTTTTTTTTAATAAATTTTTTTTTTTTTTTTTTAATATAATATTATAAAAAAATTTTTTTAATTTCATAAAATAAAAAAAAAAAAAGAATTAAATTAAAAAGGAAGCACTTTTTAAAAAACCAAATAAGCTATTTAGAAACTTATATATAGCATCACATCAAACATATAAAAATTAATGAGCTCCTTTCGCCTTATAGAGCTCCGAAAAACTTTAAACAAATTGAAATAAAGTTTATCAATAAGCTAGATGAGTATATCGAATCGAATCTTATTAAAAACTTATTTAAATCTGAAACAAAAATTTGCTTATAAAAAAAAAAAAATACATTTTGCAATTTGAATCGACAGACTAAAGGGAGGAGCATATAGAAGTAATTTTCTTAGTTCTTCATCTTCTTCTTATAGGCTATTAAAAAAAAGAACTTTTTGTTTTTTTGGAAAATAATTAACTCCAATAAACTCAAAAAACAAAAAAAAGTAAAAAACTAATAATCATCAAGTACAGCTCTTTAGATAGGCCACATGAAAAGAAATTTAAATGAATAATCGATGGAAAATAAGGCAACCAATAGCACAAAAAACGAAATCTTCTTTAACTTATAAAAAAAAAAAAGAATAAAAAAAATCAACAAAAATCAAAAACAAACATCAAAAAATATTAAAAAATAAAAATCAAACAAACAAAAAAAAAAAATATGAAAAAAAAATCAACTATACAAAAATCAAAAACTCAACTATCCAACCATCATTTTATAACAACAGATATAAACACAACAAGCTTCACATGATGAATTAAACAAATTACATTTCACGCCACAAAAAAGTAAAATAACGGCAGTTACAAAAAATGAAAATAAGCTACAAACCTTCACCAACAAGCACGTAAACATCAAAAAAAAAACTATAACACCTAAACAATATCTCTACAACTAAAACAAAATACCTACTTACCTACAACATACTACTAAAAACTATCTTAACTCTACCAACTACCCTAAACCTTGAAGGGAGCGTCATATTATAACTGGAAGGGTTTGTAGAACGGGATAAAGTGTTAATAATTTTGAAACCTCAATCATATCCTTAATTCGGCTGTTGATGAGCCAAATCATGGCTTTATTTGTGCTCTCACACACGGATCGAGAGACCAAACAACCAGACAGTGATCAAAAACAACCCGCTACTGTTAAGGCGACCACTGGACATCTTATTTTCCAACAACAGCTTTCCATTTCGAACGCACAGCATAACACCATCGTTGATTATTGTTCATATTCAAATGAACTTGAATTGATAAGTAACATCAATAGCCTTGCCACGAGTTTAAATGAATAAAATACTAATTTTTAGGGTAAGTTCCTCGTCCCTCTCTCTTTCCTCCATTTGTAAGTGGGATATGTGCGTCACTGTTCTAATACATCTATTTAATTAAAGGCATGTGAGATGAATATATATCATTTCATCTCAATTCTTCATGCGTACAACAAGAATGCAAATTGAATTTATAGTCACATTCCATTGCCACGTGTTTAATTACCATTCGTCCAATTTCTTGTAGTGGACTAGCACATGACCATTTGTGATTTAATTTACTTCGCACGTGATTGAGGTGGGCTGACGTCACTCAACTAGTGAATATATATTACTCTTATTTTCTTGTTGGCTTTTAATTGTTGGGCCTTTGCTAGCTTAGGCTGGCCCGGCCCATAAAATGGGTTACGGGCTGGCCCAATAAAATCTGAAAGCACTATTGGACTCGTTTTCTCGTGCTCAATCCATTCTCGTGTCGGTTTTGTCTAGTTTTGTCTTTTCTTTTATCCATTTCTTGATATCCGTACCTGCACATACACAAACACAAAAACAAGCATATATTCGTCATTTTAATTATGTTTTTGGTCTTTTAGGTTCGTTTTACAAGGTAAAAAATATGTATAAAATAGCGAATACCAAATTCTCCCATACTAAAGTATTGCCGTGTCCTCACGCAATGTAATAAATACGTGCTTAAAGCTAAAAATTCCAATCCCCCAAACTAATCACCTTAAAAAGTAGCAAAGTGCTCATCTAAAGGAATTAAGGAATCAATAGTTAAGAAACACCCCGTTTTTCCATTTTCGAAATTTTTCTATTTTTATGCTTTTTCACAACTTTCTATATTTCAATCACTTTATAACACATTTTTTTAGGCTTAGGATCATAGAACAAGCAAAATAAATTCATCGTCCCCAACTTTTACTTTTCCATACTAAGCTTAAAAACAATATCATTGTCAAATACAAGTCATGATACTAACACTACTCATAAATACTAATTGTGTACTTACTTTTTCTCCCTTATTTCCTAATTTTGTATCTAAAGATTTTATCTAAGTCATATACCCGAAGGCTCTTTAAGACTTTTATTTCGATACTTATTAATTTCAAAAATAAAGTGGGATGGTTATAAATAAAGTTTAGCTTCCACCCTTATCCTTAAAAACCGATGAAGTGACCAAAATTTGGCTTTTGTTGATTTTGCCTTAATTCATGTCATATACCCGAAGGCTCTTTAAGACATAAATCAAGTAATATTATTCACACCATATACCCTTAGGCTCTTTAAGGTACAAATAATTTCATGATTAGTATTACTCTTGCCATATACCCTAAGGCTCTTTAAGGCAAAACGTAATAAAATGATTAACTTTACTCATACCATATACCCTTAGGCTCTTTAAGGTATAAGTAAAGCAATGAACATGAGGTACATATAATAAGCCAAAATTCGAATCATCGACTACCAATTCAAAGGGAAGTTACTAAAAATTAAATTGAACCGGACAACCTTACTTATTAAACATTTATTCATATAAGTGAAACAAGCTAATGGGAGAAAAAGCCACAATTAATACATATAAGCTTGAAAGAGAACCAACTACTCTATGTTTAATATCATGACTTATAATCGACTATATCATTTCTCGT